>RJWT010052201.1:0-10592 GCA_004365215.1 Cuniculus paca
CCTAGAATACTTTTATGACAGGTAAGTATGCACAGAAAAAACATATATAGAAAGTTTGGTATTATTTGTGATTTTGAGCATCCATCAGTCTCTTGTATTTTATCTTCCATGAATAACAGAAACTGCCATATATAGATTGAGAAGGACAGGACCCTTACGGAACTATTGTGGCCAAATCTGGCCTTCATTTTAAATAAGTCCTCTATTCTCTTGACCCATCTGAGCCCTCCATCCTTTTTGACTTGAAATAAAATACTTACATAATATTTATGAAGTACATACATACTGAATGAACATACAGATGGATGAATTATTATAAAGTAAATATACTTGTATAACTATTATTCCAACATAATTATAAAATATTGCTAGCATTCCAGAGTCACCCAGCTATCCCTCTCAGTCACTGTTATGCCCAAATATCACTACTAATCTTTTTTATTTTTGTATCAGGAATTGAACTCAGGACTAAAGTGAAGGGATGTATGAATAATGACATGGAAAAACCATATACACTTACAGATGATGTACACACCAAAAATCAATTTTATTGCTTGTGTACATATTTAGTATCTTCAGTCACATCGTATAAGGTTATACTACATTTTCCTATCAATATTTCTGTCATGAAATACCTCTATATCAAAAAATATTACTTGCTTTCAATTTTATTATATTATTTATAATAGTAGAGCTATTTCAGCTATTTTTCATTAGTACCTATGTCATGTAGGTTTTCATTATTTTTAACTTTCTGTCAGTTTATATGTAATCTCTTCAAGCAGCACTTATTTGCATTTTGTTTTGATTCCAACAATCTTTATTTATAGCAGCTTGTCTTTGAAGAATTTATTCATTTAATATTTACTGTAATCACCATTTGATTTACATTTGTGTCTGTTTTCTTACTGTTTTTTATTTATCTCTCATGGGTTTCCTCCCTAATTATTTATTTTTAGAATAATCAATTTTAATGTTATTTCTCCCTCTATGAATTTATTGGTTATATATTTCTTGACTATATTTAGAGACTAAAACTTAATTCAATCTCTTTAATAATTTACCACTTCCTTGGCAATGCAAAAATTTTATATGCCTTATGTATATTCACCCAATTCCTTCCTTTTATGCTGTTTTAAATGCATTTTATTTTATATGTGTTTAAAAACTTGCAAAGACACCAGTTTTAATGGTATATGAGTAGTCAATATTCTTTTATCTTACTTATATATTTACCATTTCCAGTACTCTGCATTTTTTCTGCTTTGTGATACTTTCATTTAAGATCATTGGGGTGGGGTGGGGCGCTGGAAAACTCTTCCTTAAACATTTAGTACAAACTCACTGCTGAAAATTTCCCTCACTTTTTGTTTGACTAAAAATGTCTTTAGTCCATCTTCATTTTTGAAAAATACTTTAATTGGATACAGAACGCTAAGCAGTAGGTTCTTTTCTTCATTGTGAAGATGCTCTCCCACTGTCTGCTAACTTCCGTCATTTCATTGCAGGGTCAACTGTAAGGCTTGGTTTCCCCTTCAAATTTAATTGATTTTTTTTCCCTAAGTGCTTTTGGGATTTATTGCTTGGTCTTTCATTTTTAGCATTTAAAAAATGAATGCCCAAACTATAGTTCTTGTTCTCTCTCTCTCAACCTGCTGGAAATTCATAAAATTTCTTCAATCTGTGACTGATGGCTTTCAAGAAGTATTTTCAGCTTGTCTAATCTATTATTAAATTCATCATTATTCTTTATTTACTATATTTATTAGCTCCAAAACCTTTTTGGGAAATTTTAGTTCACTAATAAAGCTCTATGTGTTTCCCACTTTCCTTTTAATTATATGAAGAAATTATTTGAAAGTCCTTGTCTAATAATTTCATTATTTAGATTGTCTATGGCACTGTTTCTGTTGCCCTTTTATGCTCTCTTATTTTAATCTCTTTGTCCTATTTATCCCAATGTCTGGTGACTTTTGATTAAATAACAGGCATTATGTGCAAAAATTACAGGTGCTCTGCATGGTAGTATCCCAGCCAGAGGGAATTTAATTTTCTTCTGGTAGGCAGATGGAATCTGGAAATAATGCCTCTAGCATGTTTAGGTTGTGTTTACCATATTTCAAAGTAGTTTTCCTATGGAATAGTTTCTCAGGCGTCTTCATTAGAGCCCCAAGAATGCTTGCCAAAGCCCTCTGCCTTAACAAGCACTCACATTAAATTAATTTGCATATTCTCAGAACTAGGAGACTGTTAAAGTCACTGTCAAGTCTTCTGCCTTCCAACAGTTGCTTCCAGCTCAATTGCTTGATTGTTTTTCTTTAATTTTTGCCCCAGTCCAATACAAATGCTTCAGGAAAAAAATATTCGCTGAATTTTAGTTTCATATCTTTAAAGTTTCCATATCTCTGGGAACTCAGTCACTCAAATTTCAGTCATCCTGGCATTCTCAACCTCCAAACTGTTTTTCCTGTTAAGTAGATCTTCATTTCTTAAACACTTTCTCTTGTGTATCTGCCTGAATTCCCTATGCTATTCCATTGAGTCACATGGCTTAATTTTCTGAGAATACCTCAGTTTTATTTCCAGTCAAGACTGCCTATAGTCTTCAGGACTTAATATCCAAGCTGCTTACTGGCTGCTCCATTTGCATATCTTGTAGGTACCTCAAATTTATGGTGTCCAAACCACAGGTTTGAGTCTTCCCACCCCACAAACTTTTATTCCACCTGAAAAACTTCCCAGCTATACTTATGGTCATTATTTTTAATTTTCTAGTTACTTTAACCGAAATCTTCAGTCATTCGGTCCAGTAGTTTTTCCACACCTCTCTGATGATATTTCAGAAAAATCTCAGTTAAAATTTCAAAATATATCAAGATCGTAAACCACTACGTCCATTGATACCCCTATTATAACACCATCATCTCTTAATTGTCAGATTACTCATCCAACTCCTCATATATTTTTCTATAGAGAATAAAAGTGTTTTCAAACATAATTCAAGTCATGTTACTAATCTTTTCAGTGTTCTGCAGTATTTCCCTGTTACAGTTTAGATCTAAAATGTCCCCTAGATCTCATGTGATTGGAAGATAATTGGATAATGGGAGGTCTATACTCATTCACTGATGAATGTTCAGTTGTTGAATGTACTGGTAGGAGGTGGGGGCTTGATGGAGGTGGGCCATTGGTGGGGATGACCCAGAAGGGTATATTCTTGTCCTGAACTCCTTCCCTCTCTGTTTCTGGGCTGCAATGAGTTGAACAGCTTTCCTCTCTGATGTCTTTCCTCCATACCATGTCTGCCCTAAAGTCCACTGGCCATGAACTGAAAACATGAGCCAAAACAAACATCTTTTCCTTAAAGTTTTAAGCATCAGGTATTTTGTTCCTGTGACAGGAAAGAGACTAAGACATCCCATATCATTCAGAGTAAATGCCGATGTCCTTACAAAAGTACACAAAGTCATACATTTTCTTTCCCTTTTAGTTATTTTAACCTCCTATTTTGATTTTTCTCCTCATTCTGTATCAGCCACATTATCCTCCTTGACATGTCAGGTACATCTTACTTCAAGGCATTCGTGCTAGCTTTTCCTTCTGCTTAGCATATTCTCCAAGATAACCACAAGCTCAATTCCCTCACTTCCTTAAAGTTTTTACTAAAATGTCACCTTCTCAATAAAGCCTACTCTAATACTATATGTAATATTGTAACCTGCTATTCCATTCCCCAGTTTTCATAATAATTACCTTCTAGGAATGTAGATACCTATTGATTTTTATGGAATCATTTATTATTTTTGTACTTCTGCTAGAATATAAACTTTACAAGATGATGTATCATTATCTGTTCTGTTCAATAACACATCTCAAACACATGGAGTGGCTTCTATCAAACAGCAGGTGATCAATAAATAATTATGGACTAAAAGAATATATGAATCTAAAAACTTGTCACCACCTCAAATTACTCTCATGTTAGTCCAAGTTACCATCATCACGTGCCAGGATTATTGCAATTCCTTTCTAAATGCTTTCCCTATTTCCTGTCACTCCACAGCCATTCTCTACAAAGAAGTCAGAATGATTCATTTAAAACACAAGTCAGATGATGTCACTCCCCTGTCCCAAACCTTGCAAAGCTCCCTTTGTCACTCACAGTAAGTGTCATAATGTAGCCTCAGCTATCTCTCTGATCTATGCATGGATTATACTGCCATGGCCATCAGTTCACTGTTAATTAATACAAATTAAATCAGTGTCTTTAAACAGAGAGCATAAAATATGGTTGCATAATTCATTGGCAGATAAAAATGTGACCAGAAAATTGCAAGAGTACAACCTGAATTTTCCCTAAGAGCAAATATACAGTGTTTGCTCATTTGGTGTTTGTGATGACTTTATAAAATTTAATTGCCACAAATAAAAAGAATTAGTTGTACACATATTACAATCACATGAGTTGCACTATCTTCTCTCTAAGCAGACCCAATGTGCAAGAGAAATGAAGGAAAGGCATGTTAATAATAAGCAGATGTCCCCTTCTCCAGTTAAGTGAAGCAAATGAGGATGTCTTTATCTCACTCTCATGAGCAAACAAAAACTTCCTGTACCATCTTGGAAGTTCTACATCAGGAGGTAAGAGTGCTGAACCAGCTTCTTCCCCATGTACAAAAGCATATGTTTAAAGGGTCCTATCCATAAGGGAGTAAGTTTTGCAGGAAAATAAAGAGCATAGACTCTGGGGTGCAGTTCATCTGGATTCGAATTTAACCACTTTTTACCAATGAATTTGGCTAACAGTCTGTCTGACCCTCAGTTTCCTATTCTATAAAGTGAAGACAGTAATAGGGTCTACTTTATAGTGTTGTGAAGCCTAAAAGAGGTTCACAGGAATAATGATTAACATGGAGCTGGATATAGATTAAGTGTTCAACATCTCTTGACTATTATTATTACTATTGAAAACAATCTTAGTTGGAATTTTGGATTTCATTTGCCCCAAGAATGGTAAAACCGACAGTCTAAAAGAAATTTGATGAGATTTGAGAAAATATCCACACACTTTCCCTGCATGACTCCTCTTTATACTTTACTCTCCAGCTTCTAGAACTCCCATTTGGACATGCCACCTGGCCCAAGCCTTGGTGTAGAGGGCTAGACAAAGAGAAAGCTAAGGCTAGGGGCTAAGAAGGGAATGGAGAGGGGAAGGAACAGCTCGCTCTCCTGCAGGTCCTGTTAGGATAGCACATGCGCTCAGTCTCTCCTCTCTGGTCCCCATGCTGCACTACAGGAACCCTGGGACTGTTTTTTAAGTGATTGCCTGAAACTTCCTTAAAAAACACACATAACTGCTAACAAATCCAGACCATAGATTTCGATCTTCATTATAATTTTGGTATGTCAGAGCTAGAGGGCTCTTAAATACTACTAAGGGCTCATAAATATTAGGACAAGATGGTTAATTTTGTCAACTTGACTGGGCTGTGGCGTACCCAGACATTTGGCAAAACATTATTCTGGGTGTGAGAATAGTTTTGGATGAGATTGGTATTTGAATCAGCAGACTGAGTAAAGCAGATTTTTCTCCCTAGTGCAGGGTCTTTATCCAATCCATTGAAAGACTGAATAGAACAAAACGGAATAAGAGGTACCTCCTGAGAATCACTGTGAGTTCGAGGCCAGTCTGGACTACTTTGTGAATCCAAGGCTAGCCTGAACTACATAGTGAGACCCTACCTCAAAAAACAAAACAAAACAAAACAAAACAGGAAGTTCCTATAGCCTCACTGCTTGAATGTCAGGACATTGACTTTTCCCTGTTTTGGGGCTTGAATTGAAACATTGGTTCTCTTGTGTCTCCAGCTTGCTGAAAGTAGACACTGAGAAGTGTCAACCTCTGTAACCACACAAACTACTTCCTGGTAGTAAGTATCTCTCTCTCTGTCTCAGTCTTTGTCTCTGTCTCTGTCTCTATCTCTGACTCTGACTGTCTCCATCTCTCTCACACGCACGCACATACACACACACACACACACACACACACACACACACACCCTGTTGGTTCTGATTCTCTGAGAAAAACCAATACCCAGGGGCTGGAAAATGCCAGGCATATGTGTACCATGTAGCCGTGACAGAAACTGTTTTCTACTGGGAACCAACTGACCTCATCACAGCCCTTTAGGAAGTGGACAGAAACAGAGCTGGACTCATGGCTTAGTCCTCTCTACTTCTGCCCAGTGCTTCTTTCATTCCTTGGCAGCCTCTCCCTAAATGACATGATTTTTCTGAATCCATGTAGACTTTATGGACTCTCAATGTGAAATAGCATGAAGGGGACACATATATTAGGCCCTAGAATCTGACTGCTAAGCCTTGAATTCATGATCTACTATTTGTAAGCTGTGTGGTATTAGGTATGTTGTTTAACTGTGGGGGCCTAGATTTTCTCATCTGCAAAATGGGGATATAATTATTCTGCTCCCTAAAGGATACTGTTAGATTTATTTGTAAAATATTTAATGTACCTTCTGGTATATAGTAATATTTAAGAAAAAAGTATTCATGACACCTGTTAAAGCAATAAGGCAGACTTTATTCAGTACTATTGCAATACATTATAGGAACTACTGTTGATGGAGTTTGCAGTAGGGAACAATTGAACTTAATTCTGAACACATTAAAGGAAAGTGAAAATTTATAATCAAGAAATATAGTAGGTAAGGGTCAGTAGATAGAAAATTATTAAGAGGAAAAGTCAGGGGTAAGGGAGATCCTGGCTAAACCATTAGAGCAAGATTCTGCCTGAAAATAGGTCAGAGTGATCAGATACCACGTGTGGCATGGTGGAGATGAAAAACCTGACCAGATATTGAGGATAGGGGATTCTGGATAAACTAATGGGATTCTTGCTAAAATAAACAGATGCAAAGATGAACAAGAAAGTCCCAAATTTGAAGTCTAGTTGGGAAAATAATTCAAAGGATCCTAGGTTTGGTCATGGAGACACTCTATTAATAGACACTCATAAATGTGAACTTCTTATAAAATGATCACTCAGACCAGCATCAGAACTTTTCTTAGAATATTTGCCCAGTTTTATAGTATGTGCTTATTCAGAATCCCAAGCAAGGTTGACCAGAGTAAAGCTGAAGGTTTGTGTAGATACTCACCAAGTCAACTATTCCAATGTTATTCCAGCCTTGCATTATTGGGAGGAAAGAGATGAACATGGGGATAACCCAGCAGCCTCCCAGCATTAGTGCAATACGCAGAGGGGTCATCTTATTCCTGTAAACCAAAGGCTGGCAGCAGATGGCATAATACCTAGAGAGGCAACAGAGTGGGCATGGCCATGGGCAAGGGGAAGTGGGAGGAGAGGAAAGGAAGAATAGTAGGAAAGGAAGAGAAAGAGGGAGTGGGAATCAAAGGATTGGAAATATGGAAAAGATTGAGGAGATTCAAAGGGGGAACAGAAAATAAAAATAAGGAAGGAAAGAGAATAATAGGGAATAAAAAGGAAAGCAGGCAGTAGAGGGAGGGAAAGAAAAAGAAGAGAGAACAGAAGAAAGAAAAAAGTGATTATATTTCAATTAATATAAAAATATACTTCAGATAGCATCTAAAAGTTACTTCCTGGAGTTGGCTCCCCATTCCTCTTCAACTCCTGGGGGAGCTTGACACACATGAGGGTCTTGTCTTTCTCAGCCACAGTCCCAATGCTGCCTTCAAGCCTGAGTTTTTGGGAGCTTCTGTCCAGTCCTCTGGGCTGCAGTGCTAGGACACTTGTAGCCTATTTGATTACAAGTTGAAGTGATCCATGCTTTTTCTTGTCTCAGATTTGTCCCCTTCCTCTTGATCACCTGCCTGTATTGATTAAGATAGCATTCTACAGCTGTGCTCCTTAAACTGTAGTACGGGAATTCACCTCCATCTTCCCTTTCCCATCGTGAGTCAGATGTGGAGGCCTCTTTAAAATGTAGACCTCCTGAATCTGATTCCTTTAGAGTGACTTGGCGCATGCATTTGGACCTGTAGGAGTCGCTGCTATTGTTTGGTAAGCATATCCAGTTTCCCAAGGTAAGGGCACTATCCTTCCTGGCCTCCTTACATTGAATGGGGCCAAGAGACTGGTTTGGACCAATGAGTCATGAACAGAATTCATATGCATCACTTCCTGAACAGACTATTTAAATTTCTATGATGCCAAGAATGTAAAATTCCAAATATTTCCTCCTGCATCATTTTCTATCTATTGTTTGAGAGCACCCTACCCTACTTATCAGGCAAGATCTCCCTCAAGGGGCACACTTTTCATCCTGGGTGAGTCAGTGTTCTCCTTAGGGTACTAGTTCTTTCCTCCTCCAGGCAGAGATATAACTTGCCCCACAAATAGTCGAGTTTCTAACTCCTGGACTGCTCCTATGCTAGTCCAGCCTTGGAGATCACCCTTTGTATGCCCAGGCATGGCATGGGATTTGACGAAAGGCAAAATGCTACACCAGGTCTATCAGCTATTTCTCTTCAAAAAAGTCAGAAACTAAGTACAGAAAAGACAAGCTAGAGACTAAGTTTCTTCTTTAAGATTTTTATACTATTTAAAAATAAACCACCTCTTTACACCCCTAATTTTATGCAGCTCACTTTGTTAATTTTCCCCACCTCTTCTTTTCTTTTCTTAATTCAAAGCATAAGTAGTATAACAATGGCTATATTCTTTGAAAAGGTGGTGGTAGGAAGGATGAGGAGAGAGGGGAATGAGAAGGGGAGGCCCAAGTGGGAGCATGAGAATTGAGTGTCTCAGGAGCAGGAAGGGAGAAGAATACCCTCCCTCCGAGGCTCAGAGGAGCAGCTGGCCAATTCGCATGGAAATCTCCAGGGGCTGCAAGTCTCTGAAGTGTCCTGCTCTGGACCAGAGCACAGGAGCAAAAGGCCAGAGAATGAGAGAGGGGCTTGCTTGAGAGACCATATTTCTCCACTATAAAACTGACATAGTCACCAAATTTAACTAAAGATAACCCATTAATGGAAAGAATTATGATCAGCTGGAATTTCCTTCATACTTTTGATGTATAAAGAGGCAAATTATTACTGAGTGGCTAATGTTTCTAAATAGTGACATTAAAAATCATCAGAGAATTGTTTCAACATAGAGCTAAGGACAAATTTGAAGTTGAAAAAAGGATACTTCTCCTCATTTAATTTTGCTCCTTTCCTCATTTCCTGCCAAGGGGCAGGCTTTTTCCATTTAACATTCTTCCTTTTTTCTCTTGATAATAGTATCTCAAATTAATTTGAGATACTTTTCTCTTGTTATGTAATTGCCAGGAAAGAAAACAGTGGACTCTAAATTTTCCATCCAAGGAGTGACCCAGTCAGACTCTCTTCTGGGCTCAATGTAGTGGACAGCGGTGCAGAGACAGGAAAGCCTGTAGAAGTCCCTTAATTCTAGCAGCAACCTTCTCACAAGTCTGGGGTTTTGGTCCTGTTCCCTGACCCGTGAGGTACCATGTTCTTGCTTCTTCATGCCTTCATTGTTTTCGTCTTACTTCAATTAAATAACTCACCTCATGTCTTTATAATAAATTCGATTTCATTTAAATTGGTGTTATAGGTTGAGTTATGTTTTTCCTGCTCTCAAAATTATGTTGAAGTCTTAACCCTCACTATCTTGGAGGGTGAGCATCTCAGGAAATAGAATCTTTACAAAGGCAATCAATTTTTTTTTAAAAAGTCATTAGGGTAAGCTGTAATTCAATATGTTTGACATCTTCATAAAAAGAAATCTAAAGCTCAAACAAGGACATTATAAAGATAACAGAAATCAATGAAATTGAGACAAAACATAAATAAAAACCCAAATACAAAGAATCAGTGACTTAAAGATTTGGTGACTTGACTCTTCAGAAAAATAATTGACATAGGCAATCTCTTAGCCAATCTAATAAATAAATAAATAAGAGAACAATACTCAAATCTATGTAATTAGAAATGAGAAAGGTAAAAACCTTAATGGACACTGCTGACATACAGGATTATTAACAACTGTACAAACCTGTACACCAATAAATTGGAGACTTCAGAAGAAATGGACAGATTACTAGATATATATGAATTAGCAAAATGGAACCAAGATTTAAAAACCCTGAATAATCCAATAATAGGCTATGAAATTGAAAGCCATAAAAGTCCTACAAACTCAGAAAACTACAGATGGATTCACTCTTAAATTCTACAAAAATTTCAGGGAAGATTTATCACCAGTACTTCTCAAGCTATTTAATGAAACTGAAAGAAAGAGGACTCCCAAAATCATTCCTAGAAGCCTACAATTGCCTTGAATCCAAACCAGACAAAGATCAGACCAAACGAGAAAACTGTAGCCTAATCTCTTTAACAAATATAGATGCAAAAATCCCCAACAAGACACTGGCAAAAAAAAAAATGCAACAAATCATCACAAAGCTCACACATCATGAACAAGTTGCCTTCATCCCAGAGAAAAAGATGTTTCTATATAAGTGAAATAGATCAGGCACATGCGTTTAAATATAGCATGGTCTCCTCTATATGAGAAACCCAAGTTA
>RJWT010052202.1:0-10593 GCA_004365215.1 Cuniculus paca
GGGATTCATGCTTGTTATTGACCATACATTGCTTTAGCATTAGCATAATTTTAATCACCCTTTCCTTCATATAAATCATATAAATGCTTCATATAAATCAGAAGGAGGTCAGAGAACACATGCATTTGCTTAGTAGTAAAGAAAATGGAGAAACAACTGCTTTCGTATAATTGTGTGGCTTGGAAACCCTTAGTGTCCATTAGATAGTCTCAAGCTATGAAGATGGGAAAGTAGACTGGCAGTTTTTACAGTTTTAATTATTTGGGGATTTTGGCTGTTCTCCAGGTTTATCGTTTCCTAAAACTGATTCCAGCCCTTTTGGCCATGGTGCAAAATAAGAAGAAGGAGGCAGAAGAAGAACAAGCAATAAATAGACAGACAGCTTTGTATACCCTAAAGCTTTTGTGCAAGAACTTTGGTGCTGAAAATCCAGACTCTTTTGTGCCAGTGTTGAACACTGCAGTGCAGCTGATTGCTCCAGAAAAAAAGGAAGAGAAGAATGTCCTGGGCAGCGCGCTGCTGTGCATAGCAGAGGTGACCTCTACCCTGGAGGAACTGGCCATCCCCCAGCTTCCCAGGTATGCTGCTGGAGATGTGAAGCAGAAAGCTTCGAATTCTCAGGCGGATCGGAAAATCGTGCCTTGACCACTGAATGGAAATTACCTAAAATTAGATTTGTTAAAGAATTGCTGCTGGGCCTGGTGGCGCACGCCTGTAATCCCAGCACTCAGGAGTCTGAGACAGGAGGATTGTTGTGAGTTCAAGACCAGCCAGGGCTACAAAGTGAGCTCAAGGCCAGCCTGAACTGCATAGTGAGACCCTGTCTCAAAAAGACAAGGGCCGGGGATTTAGCTCAGTGGCCTAAGTGCCTGCCTGGCAAGTGCGAGGTCATGTTTGATCCCTGGTGCTGCAAAAAAAAAAAAAAAAGAATTGCTCTTTCTTCAAACTGGTAAACTTGCCATTCACCTTCAGAGGCACTGCTTCGCACAGTTGCCTGTCCTCCACTTCTTTTCCCTTTGACTACCTGTCGTCAGAAAGCAGTGCCACAGCTCCCAGAGGAGAGGCAAGGCCGGAGCAGCCTTAGGTGTTGCTGCCTGGGGAAGTCATCACACCTAACTCCATCTTTGGCTCTGGCTGGAACTAGCTGTACACCTCTGACCAATTATGTAACTTTTGAGAGCTCTGCTATCTATAAACCAGAGATGGTGCCTGCCACCCCCTGGGATTTCTGCACGACGGGGCTGGCCAGGCTTTGTTCACAGTCCGTCAGGACGTGGCACCTGTCCAGTAATTCAAACACCGGTATTTATAATAGTCCTGTTGTGTCGTCATTGTTGGTTCTGCCAGATCTCTTGCTCTCAGCTATATACATAAAATGGGTTGCAATGGGTGTATGGTGATTTAACAGGTATGGTTGGTTTGGATTTATCCATATTGTCCCCTGATCCAGTCTCTGTTTCTGTTTGAATTATTCTGAAGTGCTTGCTCTTTCTTCCCAGCCTCATGCCATCCTTGCTGACAGCTGTGAAAAGCACTGGCGAGCTGGTCCACAGTGAGGTCTCTCTGCTCAGTGCCCTGGCTGCCCTACACAAGGTTGTCGAGACCCTCCCACACTTCATCAGCCCCTACCTGGAAGGGGTTCTGTTCCAGGTAAGCTGGAGTGACCCTTTTGCTCCACAGGGTGGCAAGGAAAAGTGAAGGACTACCACTTTTCATCATTGTATCAGTTAAGCAGATTATTTCTGAAGAGATGCGCTTGTTATTACCAAGTGTGTATCTCTTTTTCTCTTCCATTGTTCCTTTTGCTTCATCCCGAAACTGACCTGGGGATCACTTTTCAGTGGGGCTGTTCTCTTTGTGCAGGATGTATTTTACTGCTTTTTATTTTCCTCTGCAAGATCTCTGGGGTTGGGCAAGAGGAGCTCCTGCTATCACTCCCACTTGTTTCTGACGTGCAAGGTTTCCTATTCTGAAGTAGTTTACACAGCACAATTTCTAAAATGCAGGTTGGTGGCTGCCTGTCCACACAGCAAGCAGGTGGTATTCCCGACTGAAAGCACCCACTGAGCCCACATTTCTCTATTATTCTGTCGTATGGATCATTTACCATTTATGAAGTTAGGAACTTCACTTCTGCATATTTAGTCTTCCACCAGAGCTAAGAAGTAGCCTTCTGGGGCTAGGCCTGTAGCTCAGTGTTAGAGCACGTGCCTACCATGTTGAGGCCCTAGCTGTCAGTCAGGGTACTCCGTGTACTTCCATGGCCACCATTTCCCTCCATCCCTGGCTGCCCCATCTTGCCCACAGACAGTAAGTGCTGGCCATATGAGGGATTCTTTGTGGAGCTGAATGTGCTCAGTGTTTCCCGACTCAGGGTTTGAATTAACTCAGTGTCGTCCCTGAGCCTTTCTGTGTGTACTTATCAACACAGATCCAGAGATCAGTCATGTTTTTTATATTCCTCTAGGTGATTCATTTGGAAAAAATCACCCGTGAAATGGGCTCTGCCTCACAGGCCAACATGCGTCTCATATCTCTTAAAAAGACACTGGCCACCAAGCTCTCCCCCCGAGTCCTGTTGCCAGCCACTGGCAAGACTTACAAGCAGATCAAGAGGAACTGGAAGGTAAGATTGTTGGATAGTGGACTTTGGAGAAGGGAGAGGTGCCTGTGGGAGAAGCATGTGCTGGTTTAATTTCTGTGAAAGACATTATTGAGCTCTTTTAATAATAAAAATGGCACATCTCATTGCTGTGTTCCTGGTAGAATCACATGAGCTCATTCATGAGCATCTTGCAAGAGCACATTGGAGTGATGAAGAAGGAGGAGCTCACTTCCCATCAGTCTCAGCTGACCACCTTTTTCCTCGAGGCCCTGGACTTCCGGGCACAGCACGCAGAGGTAAGCCAGTCCTCATCCCCAAGTCCTAAGTTTGTTGTTCATTTAGCTAAGAGCCGTTGAAAAATCTAGTTGTGCAACAGTTGTACTTGCTAAATGATTTAGAGTTAATACTCTGGCTACTAAATCAGCTCTCCCATTTGTAGGAAGAACTGGAGGAAATTGGGAAGACAGAAAGTTGTATCATTGACTGTCTGGTGGCCATGGTTGTGAAACTATCTGAGGTCACATTCAGACCACTATTCTTCAAGGTAAGCCTTCTTCCTTTGCATTTTGTGTGATCAGATGTGACAGGGTGAGTGGAAGACACTCATGTTCTATTATGGTTGCAGCTGTTTGACTGGGCCAAAACAGAAGGTGCCCCGAAGGATAGGCTGTTGACCTTTTACAACCTGGCCGACCGCATTGCAGAGAAACTGAAGGGGCTGTTTACTCTTTTTGCTGGCCACTTGGTAAAGCCTTTTGCTGACACCTTGAACCAGGTGAACATCTCTAAAACAGGTTAGTAGCTCCCTTGCTGTGCTGCATGCCTTGTACATGGGGCACAGTTAGTGCTAGATGCACCCTGGTGCCTAGACAAAATGTTAAAGGTTCTCGAGTGGGGAGTAAATTTTTGCTTTCATGTTGTTATTCAAGTGTTTGTTTTAGCATAATGGGAAAATGTTGTTAATCAAATGGCTAGGAAAAAGACTAAAGTAAGCAGGTAGTATTAGTTACTGGAAGTGACTCTTTAAAACATTAAAATTGGGTCTGGAGGTGTAGCTAGCTCAGTGGTAGAGCACTTTCTTAGCATGCTTGAGGCCTTAGGTTCAATCCTAGCACTAAAAATAATAATAAAGATTGTCTACTCTCTAATGCTGATAAGTGACCTGATTGATAGTTGAAGGTTTAACTTCCAGACCAAGTATTAGATCTTGATAACTCCAAAGGAAGAAATCATTCCATCCATTTTGCTTGGGTTCAGCTTTCATCCTGCATATGATTTCTAGATCATGTCTTTGTTTTTGTTTTGTTCTGTTTTTGTTAATTTTTTAAAATTTAGGTCATTTCTGAAAGACACTTCTGATTGTAGTTATTTTAACAGATTTAAACATTGAAGATTAAATTCTGAAAAAAATTTTTTTGACTCTTCTCCCACCTACAGATGAAGCGTTTTTTGACTCTGAACAGGACCCTGAGAAATGCTGCTTGCTGTTACAGTTTATTCTGAACTGTTTGTATAAGATTTTCCTCTTTGATACCCAGCACTTTCTGAGTAAAGAGCGAGCAGAAGCCCTCATGATGCCTCTGGTGGATCAGGTAACTGGCGGGGCTGTCTCCTCTGACTGTTCAGCTGAGGCAGGTTTTGTGTTTGCTGAAGAATAGGTCTGAGCCTTTTTTAAAACAGTTTCTGTTCTTCTGAGATTTTGTTTTCTTTTTTGGTGCAGGATGTCCTTTTATATGACATTTTTACTTTAAAATTGATTTTTCATAGCTCTGACTAATGGAATTTTTCTTGTGAACTTTTCAAAAGAAAGACATGATATGAGGTATCATGGTTGATTTATTGATTTTGAAAGTAAGTATTAGCTATATTTTAACCAGGCCCCATGAGGCCTGTCTCAAGGCACGGCTGCCCCTGGAGGAAAGAACCTGGTTCTGAAGGGAAAGGGCTGCTGCTAAGAGTAGCACGACTCTGAGTTGCGGGAGCTAAGAAATTTGCTCTGCAGAGACAGCATTACATTAGAGTAGGACCCAGGGCTTGCGTCTGCTCAGACTGTGAAGGATGGTAACACACTAGACAACCGGGTATGTGTTCAGACATAAAATGAAAGCCGTTGCTCATAGTTCTCGTCTCCCTCCTCCCAGCTGGAAAACAGGGTTGGAGGAGAAGAGGAGTTCCAGCAGCGGGTGACACAGCACCTGATACCCTGCATTGCACAGTTCTCAGTGGCCGTAGCAGATGACTCTCTGTGGAAACCACTGAACTACCAGATTCTGCTGAAGACCAGAGACTCCTCACCCAAGGTGGGAAGCTGCAGTCCCCAGCTGCCTAAGTGGCCTACACATGGTTGTGGGCATAGGCTCCGGTACAACAGCAGGGAACAGCTTTGCCACCTAGCCGCTAGTACAAGGGGTCTGGTCTACTCTGTTGGGTGAAATTCAAACCTAAGAAATTTACTTTTACTTACAGACTTTGTTACTAATAGACATCCCTCATCCCTAGTCATGTGACAAGTACAAACACTGAGATAACTCTAAATACTTTCAGATCCTGAATAGCAAAAATGTGAAATAATTCCTGGTGTCATTGTGCTTCATAGACAAATACTTTGTCCATGGAATACTCCCTTGAGGTGGAGCAATGAAGGAGATCATCTCCGTTGTACACATTAGCCTTCTGATTTTGTTAAAGTGGTAGCTGTAGAAATACAATGACATAGGTAGTTTGAGTGGAACTCAAAATTCCACAGCTGTATTTTATTGCCATTTCTCAAACTAATCACCATATTAGAATCTCAAGGGATATAACAGATTTATTCATAGAATTTGTTAGTTTAACTTTCTAACCTTTATTTATTAATCAGGAACTAAAAACAATGAGGCTGCATTGATAAACCCTCAAATCTTGTGTCATAGGCTCTTACATAAGTTTGCAGGAACAAATTTCCCCAAGTGGGCGACCTGCTCCCTCACAGGACTGCAGTGCTGACGGCAGTCAGGTTAGGAGCAGGCAGTCCTGCCAGAGGTGGCCAAGACTCTTCGTGGCCACGTTACCATCATCTCCTGCAGCTCCACCCCACAAATGGGCAACTCCAGCACAATTGAATTTATGGATACACTTGAGTGGCATTTTGTTGTTGTTTTTTCTTAGGACTGTGTTATAAAAAGATACATTGAAAAACTGCAATATAGGAACACAGTTTGAACACCAGAGTTATAAGGTTACCTATATCCCCAACAGACCCCAGAGGGTTAAATAAACTGGTGTTCTAATAAAGTGAGATAAAAGCATGTAAAATAACATTAATCTTAAAAGAGCTTGTCAAGTCAGATCTTAAGATAATACAGCAATAAACAATAAATAAACTACTTTTTTATTCTTTACTGCTGTCCCTGGTAGGTGCGGTTTGCAGCCTTGATTACTGTGTTGGCGCTGGCTGAAAAACTAAAGGAGAATTACATCGTCCTCCTCCCAGAATCCATTCCTTTCCTGGCAGAACTGATGGAAGGTAATCCCCCAGCATTACAAAGTAATTACGGTACAGTTCTGTGGATGTGTGCCCAGGTGACAGCTGTGTGTGTAGTGTTGTCAGCAGGTCTCGTCCTGCCACCACCCAGACTTAAAAGTATGGACAGGCTGGGGACACCACCTCACTATCCAGAGAGTATGTTTATCACTGCATTCCTGTGGGGGTTTGTACTCAGATAGTCTACAGTGCTTATGGTTAATCTCATACATTTACATATGATTGAATACTTAGGTCCCCAGATGTGGAGTTGTTGTATCAGTATCTAGTGGCATGAAGGACACAGTTGGGTGTCCACAGTGCTGTCAGTGTTAGGTAATTTACATGGATGATCTCACGGAAGTCTCCAGTTGGGATGAACACCATTGTTCCTGTTTTTAAAAGGAAGAGCTAGAGGCTTAGAAAATGTAAACGATCTGATGATGGTAGCAAAGCCAGTGAGTATGACAAAGCTGATGGCTGGTGTAAACATTCAGCTTTGTGCTGCACTGGGGCCTGCACCTCGCTGCTCTTGTCAGCAAGCAGGAACAATAGCAAGGAGACCAAGACTTTGATATTAATGCAGTATCCTAGGCAGAACATGTCCTCCATTGGGCCTGACTGTGGCGAGGGCACGTATACTTCTAAAGAAGCAGCACCCTGAATTTTGGGTTTGGATGTCCACCTGTGCCAAGGATCTGCTGGTCTCTGCCAAGGCCACGCTATGGGAGGGCTGGAAGCAGAAGGAGAAGGAGGCATGTCCCCTGCCCTGGCTCCCTGACAATGGGACTCATTACCAGAGGACCTGGGACAGACCTGTGAGATCTGAGGCAAGGGGACTGGTGGCCCAGGTTTTAATTTGGTTTCTCCTTTTTTTCAGATGAGTGTGAAGAAGTGGAACACCAATGCCAAAAGACAATTCAGCAGCTGGAGGTCACACTGGGGGAGCCACTCCAGAGCTACTTCTGAAACTTCTTTTAGAGGGCCAAACTCTGTTGAGAGTTCAAATTATTTTTCATATTTTTATTTTGGGGTATTTGGTGCCATCTTACTTTTGGTGCCTTTACACCTGCTGGAACTACCTGCAGATATTGAATGACTGCTTTATACGAGATCCCTGTAAGCCTTTCCTACCATTTGTACAGAGTTGCTAAAGAGTAAACAAGACATGGTGTCTTTATACAGACTGCTGTGTTTGCGAAGCATTTGTCCTCATCTTTTCCCAGTGATGGTACAGTGGGCCAGACATGAATTACTGGAGCAGCCAAAGCTGACACACGTAGATGTGAAGCTGTTTCATGCATGTGGAACTAGGTTGGAGGCTCACTCTCCACCTTAAGGAGACAGCAGCCATTCAGCATCAGCATGAATCTTCTGACTAACGCCATTTGGTTTGTACTTTTCATGTCGGATAGACTGACCTTTCAGCCTTGGTTTGGGTGTGTGTCCAGAGAGGGAGTGGTTCTGGGAATGCGTTTTCACTCAGGGCTGTGACTGTCTCCTTTAATCCTTAATCTTCTAGGAGGTTAGAGGAAGAAGGCAGCATGAATCAGCCAGGCCTACCTGGCTGATCACACACAGAAAAAGCCCAGAAATAATAGTTGGTCCCAGCAATTGAAAATGATCACATTTCCATTGGTTATTAACCCAGGGATCCTTGTATGAGAAAGTAAATATCACTGCATTATTAAGGTTTTAAAGTTCTCTAGTCTCTAGTGAAGCTGTAACTTGAGGGCTCAAATAAAATTAAATCTTCCTTCATTTTTTAAGGCATTGAAGAACTACCCCACATGTTATGGTTTAGATCCAAAACGTCCCCCAAAAGTCTCATGTGTTTGGAAAGTGACTGGATCACGGGGGTACTGTACTCATCAGTGATTGATTCATTGCTGAATGTGCTATCGGGAGGTGGGTGTGAAGTCCCTGGGGGATGTGACCTGGAAGGGCTCCTCATTCTGTCTCCTGGCTGCCATGGGGTGAGCAGCTTTCCCTCTGGCATGTCTTTCCACCATGCTGTTTCTGCCTTGGAGCCAGCCAACTATAGACTGAAATGAGCAAAATAAACCTCTCCTCCTTTTAAATTGTGTGTATTAGGTATTTTGTTCCAGCAACAAGCAAGTGACTAAAGCACCACAGGTTGAGTCGCCTTTGATCTCATTTAATACAGCAATTTAGTGGAGAATTACACTAAGCAAAAAGTCAACTTGTAATTTTGAAATAAAGCTTGCTAGAAATACATAGGTCTGCTTAAGAAGTATATTGATAAAGTTCATTAGTAAATTAACAGTCTTTAAAAAAATCTTAAGATTTACATTTTTTTCTAGCAAAGACTAACAGCCCCATGTAAAACAAAAATGAAAATGAACTTTTAAAGACTTAATAGGAAACAGTGTGAGGGGGTTTTTATTTTTTCCTAAGTGCCTTTTGGTCTCCAGTATCTCAGTTCTGCATTTGGCTGTTCTTTATGAAGAAATAATCCTCAGGAATTCTAGAACCTTTCTGCTTCCTATAGCTACTCCCCCCCGCCACACACACACACACGCACCATGTCCTCTTGAGTCTTGACAGAGTAAGTCAGCATGAAAGAATGAAGGGCCAACAGTTTCCACAATGAGTACTTTTTTAAAAAAAACAAGATTGATAATGGTATGCTTAATATATGGATACAAATTAATATCTAACCAAATCTGTTGTAGAAATCTTCCTAAACAATGACAGAATCCTGGCCCAGCAGTTAATATGATAAACTGATCTGACCAATTCAGCTTATTTTTCACAGGCCTGAACCTTTGAAATCTCCTGTAACAAGATCGGACCTGTAAAGATTCTACATGGAACTTCTGCCAACTCCCTTCAAATAGAAACATTACAGAAATGCAGCAGTTTGACTTGCTGACACAGGTTTGATTTTAATCACAGCAAAACAATGTTTTGATCTCGCTGCTACTGCTGGACTAAATCTTTAGAAGAGCAGAGATGAGTGCTGGTTTGCACGCAAACGTTTTTATGCTGCCTCTGCTTTTTCATTGGTTTCTCATCAGAAGATTTTGCTTTCTCATAGTGCTACACTGCAAATCATTTCGACATTATTTCATTGCCCACAGATAAGTTTAACAGACTGAATTAGCTAGCCTCTGCCTTAAACTCACCGAGTGTGCACACGGGCCTGCACCTCAAAAGTGGCAACAGAGATCAGCAGTTTAACACTGAGTCAACACCATGGATTTGTTGTTTGCTTAGGGGTTGTTTTTTGGTTGGTTGGTTAGTTGAGTTTTTTGTTTTTGGCCTTAACTTTTCTGCTGCTGTCATTCATGATAATTATATGGTAAAGCTTACAGCAAGGAGAGCTACGTGTTTCTGGTGCTACAGATTCACTGGCAGAGAAAAGTCAACATCAGTCCTCTTGACTGGGGCATGACAGAATGCTCATTGTGAAGGGAGTCACTGGGGGAGGAGTAATGTCTTCAGGAAATTAGTATTTTATGTTAAAAGCTGCATAACCCTTAACCCAATGGACCCAAAAAGGCAGACAGTGCATGGTGACACAGCCCTGGAAAAGAGGGACACTGGCTCTACACCACTGTGTGTGCACGCCTGCTGCCATCACAGTGCTGACAGAAAATGTGCTTGGTGCCAGTTAGTGACTGTGTAGACACTTCATACATACTTCTTGAGTGTGGTTTTGAAAGAGGCTGTGTGGGCAGAAAGCATTCACCTCACTGGCCGTAGGTGGCTATTGCCTGGCATTTCCTTCTCAGGCCAACGGGATGACAGTGGAACTGAATGCTACACAAGTGCCAGTTAAATAAGGTGGTAACAGTGTGATGCATTTTGACACAGCCAGGGTCACAGGTCCATTCTGTATTTGGGGTTTGTGGCTCTCCTGATGGTTACCAGTTCCTTACTTCCAGTAAGCGGATATCGCCATTGATGGCTACCGTGTCAATGCTGCCCAGGTCCCGAAATCTGTGCTTGTACTCCAGGCTGTGTGCTCCATTGATCGCAACCTTGAAATCTCTAGTATCACAATAAATTATCATCTGGAAGGAAAGGAAACAGGCTATTGTGGTTTCCCTTGGTGTAAAATTTTTGTTGTTGCACAATGAGAGAAGGTCAAAAGGAAAACCACGTGGTGCGAGTTCTGCCAGAGAAGCTCTCCCTGCCTACTGCAGGCCACTTCCCTTCTATGATTTGAGGACCCAAGTCAACCGTATTCTGTGGTGGCACCTTCTGCCTGGACCCACGCAAAGATCTGTTACATGGTCAGAACTCCACACCAGCCCCAGGGCCTCCTGAGCCTCCTTTTCTTGGCACACCCCCTCCTGACCCCTCTCCTGAGAAAACAGGAAGTTGTCCACCTCATGATGTTTGGGAATTAGGGAAGGGCAAAAACTGCTGACATCCTGACCTTTATTCACTGAGAAGTTGATTTCAACTAGCAAATTATGAACCAATGGGCTAGGGTCCTGAATTTGCTGCACCAAGC
>RJWT010052203.1:0-10605 GCA_004365215.1 Cuniculus paca
CCACTTTTCCGAGAGCACTGCCTTCAAAGATCGCGGCCCTCTCACCTGTCACTGCCTTGATTCCCGCCTTGAAACCACATCATAAGAGTCAGGGGAAGGCACTCAAGAGCCACTTATTTTAAAAAGGCCAGAAAGGAGCATCTGCCTGGCTATTTCTATCTTCGCTGTCTTCTAACCCTTACTGTCAATACTGACATGGAGCAATAACTTTCTAATTCATTATGACTAATCCTGGAAATTTCTGGATAAACTGACACCAGCATGATGTAGCAGATACATTCCCTTAGTTCCCATTTACTTTGAACTTACATTAAGAATTTTTTAAAATTTTTCTGAACTTAGCTCCACTTTTTTGATAGAAAAAAGTACATAAATTATTTTATCGGAACTTACAAAAGAGAAAATACCAATTTCTTCCCCCCTCCCATTTATTTATCTTTTGATTAGTATATATATCTTGGGCTACTGTGCATATACATATTGCATGTTAATAATTTTTACTGGGGATCAAGACTATGGCTACGTGCATGCTACACAAGTGCTCTACCATCAGCTGCATCCCAGTACTTTTTTTAAAAAATTTCATCTTGAGTCAGGGTCTGTCTCAGGATGCTCCCCAGGTTGGCCTCAAACTTAGAATCTTCCTTCCTCAGCCTCCTGAGTAATCCCATGCCTTGCTAAAATTTTTTATATTTTCACTTAATCGTGGTAATAAAACTAAAGCAAACAACAACAAAAACCCAGGCTAAAGTGTTAACACTCTACTACTCCACATTTATAAAGTGTACTCTGATAGCTCTATCTAGAAAACAACAGCCACCTTGTTCAATTTTATGCATAAGCAAGGCAAAGGCAAGTCAGAAGAATCACGCAGTGTGGGTAGCAACGACTTCAGATGCAAGGGACACAAAAAGACCAGCGGGAATAACATGACTGCTTTGCCATTCTTCAGGCTGAAGATACAGGTGCTGAATTCTAGAACTGAAAGATGACAAAGTCAATATAAATGCAGAGATTTTGATGGCTCTTTTTGTTGTTGCTGTTTCATTTTGCTTCAGCACTGAACCCAGGATCTTTGCTCTGAGGCACACCCACACCTCTTCTTATAAGTTTTTATTTTGAGACAGGATCTCACAAATTTGCTACATTGCCTAGGTTGGGCTCAAACGTGGGATCCTCACATTTCAACCTCCAGAATACAGGGATTTAGGCGGGAGCTATAACTGCTTGAGTAAGAGTCAAGAAGAGTCAGAAGTGCACCACAAGCAAGATATATATAAAACCTTGAAACATAAGTTATCTCTGAGAAGAAAAAGGAAATCTTATCATGCCATTATTTCCCAAGCACTGCAGATATGGTAAATAATCTAATCCTGAAAGACATGTAAATAAGAAATCATTCAGAGCCACCACAGTGCCTTTTAGTGGTACTACTCACCTAGTGCTATGGTTTGTATATAGATGGCTCCCCACAAGCCTCATGTAGTGATGGAGGCGGCTGAATCTAGTGTTTGTGATTTGACTCCTTGTCTAGTGCTGGGATTGGCAGTGTGAGTCCTGCACCCGCCCAGTGGTGGAGCCCACATACAATGTAAGGTTGGAATGGGGGCGTGTTTTTCTCTTTTGTACAGTTCGCTCTTGCCACTTGCAGCCACCATGAACAGCTGCCCCTCAGCCACACCACCCTGTTTTGGAGCCAGCTGAGTATGGACTGAAACCCCCAAAACTGTAAGAAATAAACCTCTCCTTCCTTCACTTTGGGCATCAGGTATTTTGTCTCAACAATGAGAGAAAAGTAACCAAGACACCTAGTAACATCTAACACTGCTTCAGCACCTAGGGTGTACCACTCCTGGGCTAAGTGATTCCTGGAACTGTGTCAATTGTCTTGTGAAAGTCAGCAGTGGGACCCATTTTACATATGGGTTCCCTGCTGTATAGACATATAGACATATATGTCTATACGGCATAGACAGTGGGACTGCAGTACCTGGGTATTTACATGACTCACTACTACTAATCATTTTGCTACTGCTGTTTATCTACTGGTATGGATGTCCTTACTGATTCAGAAAATATGAATATGCATATTATACCTATGATGTGCACATAATGTTTTTAGGTACCGTGGACACTACAGCAAACAAAACAAAATAAGAATTTATACATCAGTGGAGCTAAAAAGAAATAATAAATATAATAAATGAGTAAATTACATGTATTTTGCTGTGGAGAAAAAGTAGAACTTGGCCAGGAATGATGGTGCAACCACGTAATCCCAGTTCCTTGAGAGGCTAAGGCAGAAGAACCATTATCACAATTTGCCAGCCTGGGCAAATTAATAAAGTGCAGTCTCAAAACAAATTTTTAAGGGCTGGGGATGAAGCACATTGGTAGAATACTTGCCTAGCATGTGTGAGGTGGTCCTGAGTTCCTTCCCCAGGGAATAAAAAAACAGTAATAGAACCTAGAAGGTTCAGGAATCCCAGGTTGCAGGTAGGGGTGGATACATTTGGCATTATATAGACACGGGAAGCCACATTGAGAAAACAACGCTTGAGCAAGACTTGAAGGAAGTTAGACATGCAAACATTAGAAGTGAAAAGCATTCCAGACAGAGACAGCAAGCAACGAAAAGATTCAGAGGCTGGAGCGTGACAGATGTGTGAGGAGAAGGAGGGCAGTATGGCTGGAGCACAGAGGATGAAAGAAAGAAAATGTCCAGAAAGCAATGAGGCGGCGGGGTACATTCAGTCTACAGAGCCTTTAAAGGGTTTCTCATGGGTCTCCAGACTAAAACAAATGTACTCAATACTTCCTTTTAGACTATAAATACTTCTGTTTAGAATGGTATATTCATTTTTAATTATTTGGACTTGGTAATGGATAGCCATTGGAGTCAAATAATGCATATTTTTATTTTTACATATACATTCTTAAAATTTTTTCTTTCTAAATTAAATAACTACAATTACTGATTAGTAGACGTGTGTGCCTGCTGGGGACTGCACAGTTTCTCAAAGCTTTAGTCCGTTTATTCATGTTCTCACAGCACGTTTGTATCACAGCAACCAGTAAGAATCCAACTCCGTGAAGTTACGTCAATAAAGGCACACAGCACAGTCTAGCACTGAAACTGTACTCACAGGCTGTGCAATGACATTGGTCAACCACAGACCTCAAATATGACTAGGTGTGTAGCAGGCTGTGCCATCTTGGTTTGGGTACGTACACGCTAAGATGCTCACAGAACCACAAAATCTCCCAGCGATGCATTTCTCAGAACACATCACTGTCATTAAGTGATTCATGACTACACCATGAACTCGTAGTTATGGTGTTTGACAGACGCCGAGCACACCTGTGTTCCTCTTCAAAGTGCAGGCATCCTGCAGGACCCTTGTGAGTTCACTGCAAAGCCACAAGGTGTCTTCACAGTCTGGGAAGCATTTCGTGCTTCAAGGCCTTGTGGGCTGCTATGAAGAGTCTGCTTTTTATTCTCAGTCAAGCAGCTAATATTAAAGGGGTCTAAGTAGAGATTTAAGATTTAGAGTCAGGCGTGGTGGTGCACACCTGTAATCCCAGCACTTGAGAGGATGAAGCAGGAGGATCGTCATGAGTTTGAGGCCGGCCTGGGCTACATAGTGAGTTCAAGGCCATCATGAACTGCAAAGCAAGACCCTGTCTAAAAGAAAAAATAGTTAAGATTTAGTTTGTATTTTTAAAAAGGAATTCTTTTTTTTTTTTTTTTTGACAACAGACTACAGGGAACCAGGCAGGGAGACCAGTCACGGGGCACGGCCGTGCTCCAGGGACGAAGTGGCTGGGGTGCTGGCAGTGGGTGCAGCTCCAGATAGCACTGACAAGATGGCTGGCTAATGTCTTGTGAGGTGCAAGTGAACAAAAGAAATTAATGACTCAGGGCAGAGCCACCTAAAGGACAGAGTCATCACTCACAGGACAGGAAAGACTCAAGCTGGCACAGGTTTTGGAGACAAGAAGCGCCACATTAGACATGATAACTCCAATTAGGTACCCAGGCCACATCAGACTTTCAGAAAGACATGTGACAGGGAACTGTCAGTCTGCTGACCTGATGGGGACCTGGGCACTTTTTTCCTAAGGTTCAAGGTGATTCGGATGGATGTCAGTACTTCCAGTTGTCTCTTTAACCCACCTCTTTAAGCCCACCTAGCCAGCTGTGGTTTTGCACACCTCTAATCCCAGCTACTCAGGAGGCTGAGACAGGGTGATTGTAATTTGGGGGCCAGCTTGGGCAACTTAACAAAATCCTCACAAAATAAAGAAGTAAAAAGGGCTGGGGATGTAGTTCAACACTCCCTGGGTTCAATCCTCAGTTTCACAAAAATAAAAAGTAAAGGCATAGACAGCCGTGACAGACATTTAGAAGACAAAATTTAAAAAACAAAACAAAATTTAAAAAATACCATGATGAGATCTGAGCTGTGTGGAGCTGCGTTCAAAGAGGGAAGCCCAGATCTGACCTAGAAGCTCCGTGGAATGTGACGCCACCAGCCACAGTGATGAGCAGCAGACGAACAGAAACAGACATGTGTGCATGCGTGGCTGCAAAGGCAGTTGGGGATGGAAGCAGAAGAGACCTTGAGTCTGGTCCAAAGACATGCGAATATAAGGTGCACGAGTTATCAAGGCAGAGCGGCCTGACAGCCGCAGCCACCACCCACACCGTGGGATCTCAGTAGAGGCACAGTGGTTACTCCATACCGGTAGAAAGGATCACCTGGTGAGAGAGAGTAGTGTGCAGTAAGACCAAAGAGCTCCGAAATGTGCCAACATTGAAATACATCTAGCAACATATTTGTTTGAATGTAAATCCACTACAGCAAAAGGATGAAGAGCCCTCCTTTACATGTGAAAGAAATTCTACATGTGACTGCTCAGTTTACTAGCAAGTGACAATTACCAGTTCAGAAGATACTGAAAGCCAAGTGTGTGCCAAAGAGCTCCCGTTTCATTGCGCGAGCTTAAACACTGGCTCCACTGGTCACCAGTGTGGGACCTTGAGTAAGTTCGTATGCGCTGAGTCTTTCCCTACCAGCTTCACAAGGCGTTGTGAAGATTCAACAAGAAGATTCATGGAAAATGCTTTAGTGCAGTGTGTGGCACAGAGCATAAGAGGTCAGCATAAGAGGTCGACTGCCAGCACTGGATCAAAATTATGCCTCAGTTATTTTGAGGATCATGCGAGGGAACAGAGCTGGCAGCCTTTCATTAAATTTAAATGGCTATCTAAATACTAGTTGGCTTTCAGCAGCAATTTGTATTTGACTTTTACAAGGACCATCACCTCAAATGAAGCCTGTTTTGAAATTTATGTGGGATACATTTCCTAGAAGAAACCACATCTTCCCTACGATTGAAAGACCTAAATAAAAATAAATAAAACCTAATTGTCAAAGCTCCTACCAGCTATTTTCTGTTCAGCACAGACACCAAACTCTTGTCCTTACCAGCAAGAACTTTAATAAATGTCATCTGGAGATTGTGCCACCCTCTCCCCAGGAAGCCTTTTCAGTCTTACTCATTTTCCTCAGTGCTGCATTCGGTTTTCCAGAAGAGGGCACCAACATGCAAGGCAGTGGTGCAGACTGACCAAGCTCACCAAGGGCTGCAATACTCTGTATTTGTCTCTGAGGCACCGATTCTTCATAAATACGAGGACTTTTTGCCCACCTAAGGGTTCACACTCCTGTGGGAGAATAAGCTAAGTAATGCAATTTTAAACTTTTTTGTGTGTTTCAGACTTTCTTCTCCCCATGCTAAATTGCAGCTCTTCAGTTATCTGAAATGAAAGCTTTCAAAGGACCTATTCCTAGATGTCCAGTTTGAAGACTAAGGAGGAAGAAAAGTGCAAAAACCATTAAATGTTCTGTCTTGGTTACTTTTCTTTGGTTGCCAAGACAAAATACCCTACACCCAAAATTAAGGAAGGAAAGGTTTATTTCTTACAGTTTGGAGGTTTCAGTCCATATCCAGTTGGCTCCAAAGCAGGGTGATATGGCTGAGGGGGCAGCTGTTCATGGCAGCTCACAAGCAGCAAGAGCAAAACAGAGCAGAAGAGAGGCAAAAGAGACCCCCCAAAAATGCCTTCTTCCTTCCCTTATATAGTATGCAGGTTCCACCCCTGGACGGGTGCAGCACTCACACCGATAATCCCAGCCCTAATCCCAGTGCTAATCCCAGCGCTAATCCCAGCACTAGGCAATGAATCAATCACAAATGCTAGATTCAGCTGCTTCCATAACTACATGAGGCTTGTGGGGGGCCACCTATATACAAACCATAACATGTTCATTACTTGAACAGGAGATTCTGTGCAAAGTGGAATCAGTGAACCCCAATTCTAGTAGGCAGGGGAAGACGTGTGAACCATTTGCAATTTGGCAATTTTTGGAATGCTTCCAAGACATCACTGGCTATTCCCTTCTGCCCATGCTTATGTCTGGCTGCATAAATCTCGGTACAATTCACAAGGTATCAGAGGCTGAGTGGCACAAGATGATAGAAAGAGGCTTGGCAAAAGGGGTCTAGGATCAGCCATGAGAGAATGTAAGAATTTTGGCATAAAACCATTAATGGATACTCCAGAAAGTAGGCAATGGATAATGACTACAATTTTAATGTAAAGTCTGTCAAACAGTGTTTTTATCAGACAGTTGGAAGCAAGTATCCTTCCTACTTCCTGCTTACCACACAAATGAAAAATCGCCTGAAGCCAGCCAAAATAGCCTTCCTCTGCCATGCAAGCAGAGACCAAAGTATTAGAAGATGTGTCCTAATTCAAACTGAGCTTGTTATTGTAATTGTATTTTTTTTATTTTATCAATCCATGCTAAAAGTCAATACAGAACTTACTTCTTTTTAATATATCTTGAAGATGACAGCACTTAGGAACAAACAAGTAAAAATCAGTGCACTAAACACCTTATCCTATTCCTAAGCTTCAATTACAATCACTCAAGTGTATATTTGTGAATGAGAATTTAAGTCTGACCAAAACCATCAGTCCAGTTGAAATCTATGATCTAATCAGAGAATATTAGGAAAGTGCTGCTCTCCTGTTGCCCCTTCCTTTTCTTGTCGAACTCCTACATTTTCTGAAGTAAAAGAACCTTTACAGATACTTTCTGCTGTCATATACTGTCCCAATTTTAACCATCTCTGTTAGTACCTTTTGCCCTCCTCAAAGCCTAAAACATAACACCTTTCTCATGGTCCTGTAGCACAGGTTTTGCTGCACTCGTGTTTATGTGCTCAGAACTGCACATCTGCTCTGCCGTGTTCCCCTCTGACCAACACACTGACTACATGGCCGCCCCACTCACTCTGCAAATAACTACTGTACTTTGCACACACAGTTTCTACACAACACCTTGAGAAAGTTCCTCTCCTTAGAGAGTTTCCCCTAAGTGCTACTTACTGTAGCTACCCTAAAAGCTGTGTTTGACATACAGGAATTTACTTAGATTCACTTACTTTGTGTGCAGTTTTGTTTTGTTTTGGATTTTTTTTTTTTTTTTTTTTGCAGAGCTGGAGACCAAACCTACAGTCTTGAGCCTGTTAGGTGAGTGTACATCCCCAGTCTATGTGCAATGTTCGAAAAATAATCAGCATGCTAGCAATAGTACAAGCATAAGATTATCCCCTTAGGAAATAAAACCCTAATTCTGTCCCTGACTTTCATCTCTTTAAAATATTCCAGGTCATCTGCAGACAAATCAAAAGGGTCATTCCCATGGTGTGCTGTGGGAATAGCAGGGCATGCTTTACTCTTCATTGCCCTTATTACTGATTGTGCAAGAGTAGTCATTAATGTTTTGTCCTGCCTTATTTTATAACCACTTCTAAAATGTTTGTTTGCTATGCTTTACATTATTCTAAGTGATTCACATCAACTCAATCTCCTCAATCCTATGATAGATACTATCATTACCCCATTTTACAAAGGAGGAAACAGAAGCACAGGAGAAGTAAAGTCACTTCACCAAAGCCACAGTGCTAGTGAATGGTAAAGCTGGGACTGGAGCTCCTCATGGGAAGCTGCACGGTTTGAGCTCTGAATAAGCTGCACGGTCTTGCTTCTGTTATGCATTGTCAAGTTAATATTTCATTCATAATCTGTATGTAGAAACAAACATGTCTGTTTTTCAAAGTATATTCACATGATTCAGTGTGTTAGTATGGCTGCATAATTAAAAGACCTAATATGTGTCAGACACATGTTAGATGCTAGGAGTACACTTGTGGGTTTTTACCTTCTAATAAGAAGAGGCAATAAACCTATAAAGGGTCCTCCCATCCTTCCTTCCCTTAATCTTTTACAAATATTTGCTGAATACAGCTGGCTGTCTATATCTATGGATTCTGCATCCACAGATTCAATCAACTATGGATTAAAATATTCTGGGACAAAAAGCTGCATCTGTACTGAATATATATAGGCTGCTGTTCTTAATTCTTAAGCTGTGCAGCATAACAACTATTGACATAGTATCCACATTATAGAAGGTATTATCTACAGATGATTTAAACTATAAGGATGGGTGTGGGGATTATATCCAAATACTACACCATATTATACAAGGGACTTAACCATCCTCACATTCTGGAGAATCTTGGAACCAACCCCCCACATATACCAAGGGATGACTATATCTGCTATGAGACCCTGTTGTAGGTAAATACCTGGTGTTTACTAAAGCATTACTAGACAGAAGTCCTTGCTTTCATGAAGCTTACATTCAGACAGAGGCAGAGATAAGTATGGGGGGATAAATATAGCTGGAGAAAGAAAATGAGGAGGGTGGATAGGGTTACTATTTTATTCATGGCACTGAGAAGATATCTGAAAGGAAGTGAGGGATACAAGCTTGCAAGGTACCTTCACGAAGTACATTTCAAGCAAGCACAAAGGTCTGGCCAGTTCTGTGTACAGAGGATTCGAGGGGCAGGATGAAGAAACCCTCTATGGCTGCAGAGAAATACACATGGAAAACAGATGGAGTTAAAGGGGTCTCAGAGCCTGGGCCCTGAGTTCACTTGAAATTCCAGAAGCCCCAAAATCACCTGCCAGTACTCAACATCCACTGTCACCAAAGGATGCTACTGTCACATACATCTCAGCACAACTTAGTCCCCAAGTTAGTGGACTGACTCTCAGTACCTCTGCTTCTGCACAACTCTCCCATGATCCTCAGCATCACCTAAAAATCCAGACTGTATCAATAGTCAGTCACCCAGTTCATCGTGCAGCAGGACGTATGGCATGCTCTCCAGCACTGTCCCTAGAGGGCTGGTCTGTGACTATAATTCACCCATCAACCAACTTCCCTGGAAGATGCACGAAAATTATAATTAGGACGCTTCCCTTTGTGAACCTACACAAAACGACTGAAAGTTTCAGCTGAGGAGTTGTTAAAAGAAAATATTCTCCTTTTTGTGGAATTCAGAAGCTCTAATCAGTAGCAAATACTTGCCAACGAGGCCACTGAGCTTTGGAAGAAAGAACCTTCAATCCTTAATAACTAAATTAAGTAAAATCAAACCTTGATTACTGAAAAGAAGATTATATACATTAGCTTTAAAAAGTACCACTGCCAATTTACTATATTTGCATGTTCATAAGCATTACTTTCAAACCAATTTATGTGTATCTCAATCTTATACTTTAAAACAGTTATCAAATTTTATGGGATTTTGTATCTACTTTGCCCTTTGATTCCATACACTCACCTCCTAAAATCAAACCACTTGCAGTAAGGGGAGAGGCAGACCTCTGTTCTTTCATATAAGTTAGATTTGTTAACTGCTAACTATTTTCTTTTGCTATTTTAAAATTAAAATCATGAGATTTTCAAGGTGAAAAGAAGTTAGTGGCATGAGCTGTGACAGACTCAGTTATTGGACATGAGACAGGACAATCTACTCTGTGAGTAAGCTGTGCTCCAGTAATTACTGACGATCCTCCCTGTGGAAGGAAGAAGAAAGGAGAAGCAAGGGAGGGAAACAGCAGACCTTTAAACTCTGATGGAAAGAACAGACACCACATTTTCTGACTTTCTAACATGTGACAAACCCTTTCCATACTGCCATTTCATTTTCATGACAATCAGAGCATTTGGTTTCTTCATACGAATTCTCAAAAGCTATCCCTCCGAATAGATGAATTACAAAAAGGCAACCCTTCCATAAGTGTTTAGAAAAAGGAGTTCCTGCCAAGTCCACAGCTGAACAAGCAGAACTCAGGGCATGTGTAAACTTTTTCATACATCACAGACCCTTCAGTTGGTCCAGACAGATTATGTTGTAATTAACACAATCATCAACCTTTAGGTTATATGGCCTTAAGAAAGCCAACCTCAGAACTCTCTAGTACAAATCACTTAACAACTTACCATCACATGAAAACAAATGACACCCGTAACAGGACTCCCGACTCCAAATTCAGATGCAACTGTCCCCTGCACTACTGTCTAGAGAAGAAATGACAAGGTTGATACCACATGACAGTCAGCCTTCCCAAAGTACAGGCTCAGTCTCAATAAATACTTCAGCAATTAGTTT
>RJWT010052204.1:0-10594 GCA_004365215.1 Cuniculus paca
GCCCAAACCTCTTCTCCTCCCTTAAATTGTACACAGGCTACCCCCCCCCCTTTCAGGGTGGGTGTAACACTCACAAAATGTCCTTGCCCTCCTTTGCACAGGATGAGGATATTTACAAAGTAAGAACCCTGGTTCCCTGCTGAGTCTCTCAGTTAAACTTCTAAACTGCTCAAGTTGACACAATGTATTAACCATAAGACTCAGCTTTCCCCTGCTATGCCAAAATCCGCAAGAAAATCATTTTAAAAGGAGGAATGGTTTTTTGGGGTTATGGCTGCAGAAGTTTCAGTCCATGGTCACTTGGACCTGTGGTGGTGCAGTATATTTTGACAATAAGAGTAACAAGGGAAGACTGTTCACATCAGGGTGGTTGGGAAGCAAAGGGGGCGGAGCAATATCCCCTTCAAGGCCGCACCCCCAGCAACCTCACTTCCTTCCACTACACCCAGCCTTCTGCCACCACCCCAATAGTGCCAATAGCTGGTGACCAAGCCTTCTAACATCAACCTTTGGTGGACATTTAAGAAACCATAACCACCCTTCCCTAAATTTTTTTCTTTTTCAAAATTTACTTCTTTTTTTCGGTACCGGGGATTGAACTCACAAACTCACGACCTCACACTTGCCATGCAGACGCTTATGCCACTGAGCTAAATCCCTGGCCCCAAAATTTACTTCTGAAAACCAATGTAAGAGCTACACGTGCCGGGCATGGTGGCTCATGCCTGTAATCCCAGCACTCGGGAGGCTGAGACAGGCAGATCGTTGTGAGTTCGAGACCAGCCTGGGCTACAAAGTGAGCTCAAGGCTAGCCTGAACAGCATAGTGAGACCCTGTCTCAAAAACACCAGGGCTGGGGATCTAGCTCAGCAGTCTAAGCGCCTGCCAGGCAAGTGCAAGGTTGTGAGTTCAATCCCCGGTGCCGCAAAAAAAAAAAAAAAAAAAAAAAAAAAAAGAGCTACACGGGTAAGATATTCTGGTCATTTCATGATCATGACCAAAATGATTACCATCATCACTGACCAAATTTAATTTAGTAACTTTCTTCAGTGCTAGGGACTAAACCCCAAGCCTGTGCAAGTGCTAGGCATGTGCTCTATCACTGAGCTACATCCCCAGCCCAAGTGACTTTAGACCACTACAGAGTCTCAAATATATTGTCAAAATATTTACTGTTATAATCAGGTGTTGTGGCTTGCAACTGTAGTCCTAGCTACTACTCAGGAGGCAGAGGCAAGAGGCTCACCTGAACCCAGGAGTTCACGGTTGGCTATTAAAGGAATTAAAAATACTCATCAGTAGGACTGGGGATGCAGTTCAGTGTAGAGTGCTTGCCTAGCAAGTACCAAACCCCTTGAGTCTGGTCTACTATAGTCTCAGAATTCCTCTCCTCTCCTCTGCTCTGCTCTGCTCTCCTCTCCCTCCTTTTTCTTATTCCTCTCTTTCTTATTGCAATGCTTGGGGTCAAACCCAGAGCCTTATGAGAGGATACCACAACTATATCCCAGCCCCAGTCCTCAGAATTATTTTTAACAAAAGGCATTCATCCATTAATTCCCTCACTCATTCATTTAACATATACTTACAGAGCATCTCCCACTTACAGGACTGTGCTAAACATGAGGGACAGAACAATGAGCAAAAACTGGACATGATTCCTGACCTCATAGCACTTATAGTCTAGGAGATCAAACTTACTCAAATGAACGCAAAATTGCAGTTATGATAAATGCTGGGAAAGCATGATACATGGGCCTGTCAGAGGAGGAATTGGCTTAGCATGTGAGGATCAGAAAGCTAACTGTGCGGGACTATTTCCTTTCTCTCAGAAAGACAGACAGGATTTCATTTAACAGAGTGCTTGGGTGGTGTCTCAGACCAGGTGACTTGAATCAGACTTTGAGACAGACTTACAGATCATGGGTGTGTTGGAGGGGAGGGGGTACTTTGGTGAGATGCACTCATGAGGAAGGCAGGGCTGGGCAGAGGGAAAAGGTGGCCCCCGGTAAGGGGGGACTAGGGCCTCAGCCAGTCCTTCAGGGAGCCCTGGTGTTGGGGGGCCCTTCTGAGGTGCTGTCCTATGCCTGCAGGTGCTGTCCTATGACTTTGAGCAGCTGCTAGGAAAGGAGACAGTTTTCCACTGCAGAGGGCAGTTCCCCAGGAGGGCTGCGGCCGTGAGCCAGGAGCAGTGGATGGCCTAAGCTGGGACGGACTGTGTAATCCGCAGGGAAGTGTGGAAGGAAAACGCAGAGCCCCTCATTCAAATATCAGGAAAAAAGTTTCTCCTTTCATGCTCTGCTTTTCAGCCCATCATAGTCTTTCCTTTGCTATTTAATGGTTTCTCCCCCAGGGTTCAGGGGTAATCAGGGAGTGGAGACCCTCACAGGCACGCAGGGCACCGCCCACAACAGGACCCGAGGAAGCAGGCGCCTGCCTGCAGCGCCCCTGCACACGAGCCTGGGTGCCCCGGGGGTCAGCGGGGGCTGTGCTCACTGGACTGGGCTGGGTGAAGGGACGGCAGCAGACAGCCAAGTACCCAGCCCTGGAAGCCATGGAGGTGTTGGGGTGCACGTGACTGTGGATGAGCTGAGCCTCCAAGCTCTCGACACATGCCAGCAAGGCCACTGTCTCCCTGGACTTCGCTTTAGAAACGCAAATTCAAAGCTAAACTATCGCAGATGTCCAGACAGCCACCGCCCAGTGCAGCCCACGGCGAGGGTGCTTCTGAGCGCAGACCCTCCCGGGCAGGACTCTGCAAGCCACCCGGTCCCAGCAGTTGGGTGGCGGAGGAAGAGCCATTCAGGCCACGGGAAAAGCCAGCAAGTGCCTGTGGCTTTAGGGAAAAGGAAAAGAAGCCAGGAGGAGAAAAGCACGCTGCGGGAGCGACGAGGTTCCCGTGGAGCTAGAGACGTGGCGGGGCCAGAGCACACCAGAGATGCTGGGTTAGGGCTCATGAGCACTGGAAAGCCTTTGAAAGGATTTCACAAAGGGGGCGATACGCTCGGAATTTTGTTTTGAAAAGATTATCCCAGCTGAAGTGAGAACGGATGAGAGGGGATTTGGGTGGACTGTGGTCATCTGTAATCCCGGTGAGAGAGCGTGGCGACTCGGGCTGCACAGAGGGCAGTGGAGCAGAGCACAGCGGGAGTGCTGAGGAGCGATTTCCAAATGAGCAGGTGTCAGAGATGGTTGGGATGTGAATCGAGAGAGACAGTGTCAAGGGTGGTTTTTTGGAATGCCTGTAATTCCAGGAGACTGAGGTTGGAGGATCGCTGCAAACTCAAGGCCAGCCTGGGCTACATAGCGAGACCCTGTCTCAAAAAAAAAAAAAGATTTATTGGATAAAGTTGTGTCATAGGCACAGACTTAGACCCTGAGTACTGTACACAACAGGAACCCAGCAAACAAATTCATGGGTCTTCCTGAAGCCTCAGGACAGGGAAACAAGGATGGGTAGTGACATGTCTGAGGAAGAGTTTACAGGGGTATACTAGCCCCTTTCCATCAAAACTCCGGATTTTTTTTTTTTTTGAGACAGGGTCTCTCTATGCAGTTCAAACTGGTCTTGAACTCACTTTGTAGCTCAGACTGGTCTCGAATTTGCAACGATCCTCCTGCCTCAGCCTCCCGAGTGCTGGGATTACAGGTATGCACCACCACGCCTGGTTTAACACTCCCAATTTAAAGGAAGAGAGATTTATTTGGGCTGACGAGTCCAGCCGATGATCAGCTGACTCCAAGGCAGAAACAGGATGGTGGAAGGACCCGGTGGAGGACAGGAGTTCATCCCCTGGCAGGAAAAAGAAAAGAGCAAAGAAAGGAGCCAGGGACGCGAGAGGTCACCCTTCCCGGCCACCCCCCAGTGACCGCCTCCAACCAGGCCCTGACCCCAGCCTCACCTGCAGCCGCTGCGCTCCCATGACCCAGTCAACTTTGGGTTAGACTTCGGGGCCACATCTTAGATCTAAACCCTAACGAGAAAACGGCAACCCACGCGAGATGTGAGAAGCAAGCAGGCGCTAGGCAGGTGGCGTGGAAGGAAGAGTGGGCGAGGCAGAGAGCGGCATAAGTCAGCAGTTCTCAACTGACGGTGACTTTGCCAAACCTGCAGGGGATATTTGGCTGTCTGGACACATTTTCCTTGTCATTACTGGCAAAGTATTACTGGCATTTAGTGAGTAGGGGCCAGGCATGCTGCAAAAGCCTTACAGTGCACAGCCCAGCTCAGAACAAAGACCAGCAGAATGGTGTCCACAGCGCCACAGCTGAATACTCAGGCATAGATAAAGGCCATAAATGAAGGAAGCCTGTGGCCCAGGGCTCTGTCACAGAAAAGAGAGGCTTTGCTGATGCCTGGAGTGTGGGGTCACAGGTGTGAGGGAGACAAGAATGTGACCCGAGAATGGAGCAGATGCCAGGCCCTAGGAGCTGGAGGTGTGAGACAGGGGCATTTAAAGCCAGTGCCAAGGGTGCTAAGGAGCTAACAAAGGCTTTCAAGTAGTGTGTGGGAAAAATACCCAGACCAAACTCAGCTTCTCTTGTACTCCAGAGTATGCCCACTCCACGGGTCATTTCTGACATTAGATGTGTAAGGGTCTTTCCCTGTAAAGCAGGCAAACAGTTCTGCAGTGGACACCAGCAGGTACCCCCTAATTGAATTCAATTCTGACATTATATAGTGACACATCCCACAGGTTGAAGGCTCAGCCCCCAGGGCTGTCCATCCCACTTTGGCTATTTTCCCTGTACTTCTGACCTGCTTGCTATAAATTGGGGCCCCCACCGCACCCTTCCTCGTTTTGATTGATATGTTCAAGCGACTCACAGAACTTGAGGAAACACATTTGCTGGTTTAGTCCAAAGGACATTACAAAGAAAACAGATGAAGCGATGCGTCTGGTGAGGTGTGGAGGAAGGGCGAGGAGGGTCTGTCCATGCCCCACCTGGGCGCGTCACTTTGGGGACCTCCACCTGCTCGGCTACTCACAAGCACTCTGATGCTTGTTTTTATGGAGACCTCATTGCACAGGCATGATTGAAGCATGGTCAACAAGGTCAAAATGTGACTGGATAAAAAGTATAATCTAATGCCAATAGCCGGAGGGCTGAGGGCAGCAAGGCCTGTTTATACGGAATCTTCAGCCCTCTCTCCTTAGGGAGATGGGACAGAGTTCATTCTGATATGCCTGGGCCTTTTTATCACCTACCGTCAGACAAAGTGGCTCAGAATTTGTTGGCTTGTCTGTTTGTTTGTGCTAAGAGCTGACCCCAGGCCTTTTGCATGCTGAGCACTTGCTCTACCACTGAGATCCACCCCTAAGCTCAGAGAATTTCTCTGCAGTCAGTAGTACTAAGGCAGGAGTGGGAAGATGAGAGCTTCTGTAACCTTCTTTGGGAAAGGAGTTATAGGCCAGGAGCTAAGAAGGAAAGCTAAAAGCTGGAAAGTAACAAAGTCATTTCTGAAGGACAATCAGAAAGAACTACGAGGTTAAAAAAGGAGGAGAACGTGGCTGGAGATGCAGCTCAGTGGCAGAGTGCCTGCCTAGCATGCATCAGGTCTTGGGTTTCAGCCACAATACTGGAAAAAAAGAAAAAAAAAAAAAGAGGGGAGTGAAACAGAAGCTTTGGGAACTGGACAGATGGCCACACTGACCAGTAAAGTTGTGCGAACTAGGAGAGATTCAACCATGAGGCCTGCAGGTGTGGCAGGAGGGGACTATCACATGAGATAATACAGCCAAATGGTGGTTACATCACCTAATTTGATACAGACACATGTTTGGAAGCTCAGAGCATCCATTTAGATCACATATAGCCAATGACATGATCCTGAGGGTCAGGGAGCAAGAGGCACCTCAGTGTTGGAATCCTGGTTCTGCCACTTATTCTGACTGCTGTGTACAGATTCTTAAACTCATCTGTCGCATACCTAAGGGACATTGGAGATGGGGGCTGGCATCCAGCTGGTACTCCATGAATCTAGCTATGGCAGTTAGACGGCAGTTCCAACTTTATTGTCTTGGGATCTGCCTTGGAGGTTAGTGGAAGGCACCCTCAGGTGTATCTAGGTGGGTCATGGAGGCATGGTCCTGGGGTCTGTGTCTAATCCTTCACCCCAGGACTGTTCCTCTGTTCTCAGCTTCTCAGCTGCCATGAATTGAGCCCTTTTGCTCCACCACACCCTTCCACCATGATGTTTCTGCCTTGAAGTCAGGTGACTATGGACTGAATCCCCCCAAACTGTGAGCTAAATTAAACCTCTTCCTTTTTAAATTGTGTCAGGCATTGCATCCAGCAATGGGAAAGCTGATGAACACACACGTCATTCAGAGTGCCTTCTTCTAATTGGCACAGATATGCCATCTAGGCTGGCCACAGCTCTACACATGGTCCCAAGTCTATCAGGCCTCTTTTCTGAGTCTGGTTAATACTGTCTGTCTGATAGGGCTGATGAGAGAGGGGAATAAGACACAAGGTAGGGCTGGGTATAGCTCAGTGGAAGAGCACTTACCTACTATGCACAAGGCCCTGGGCTCCATCCCTCGCAGAGGGTCAGCCACTTGATAGGCACATAAGAAATGGTTGCACAAGAAAAACAAGTGCCAGACCCTCCGTCATGGTCTCCGCTATTGCAATTCTTTCTGGCACTGTAGGTGCTCAAGTGGCCTCTGCACCTGTGTCTTGCTCTGAGTCACAGGGAACTGGTAAAACCCCAAGGCTTTGCCAGGGAGTGGGCAGCAGGCGAGGGAGCAGCTCGCAAGTAGGCTGAGCGGAGGCACCACAGTTATCCCATAGGGTTTTGTTTATGGTTTTATTCTGAGTATCAGAGGCATCATGGAAAATATGCCACTGAGATTTGCAGAATTTGAAAGCACTGAAGAGCACTCAGGTGAAGGATCTCAGCTATTGATCTCTAACGTGTGTGGCTCTCTCCAAAGCTCATGGTGTCTTAAAGGCTTCTGGAGTTTTCTTCTTAGGTAGCTACAGCAAACCGAGATGTGGTGACAGCAGTGGCTAACACCTGTTGATGGTCCTGTGGGCCGGACCTTAGGAACGTATCCAATGTGTTTGATCCTTTCCTTCTTCATCACAGGGCTCTGAGATAGGACTGGGAGAGGTTGAGTAACAGGTTGGGGTGACTTGCTAAGCACTGGTGGCACTGCGGAAAGAGTCATCACCAGCACCCCTTTTTGGACCGTCTGAGAGGGGCTCTCTCCAGGCCCATCCTCCCTGCCCAGGAAGTGGCCGGCAGAAGACAGTTGCTGCCTGTATGCAGGGTTTGGCCAGCCTGGCCCCAGCTCGGGCGGGTGGAGCCTTGAGCTCAGTCCCCTGGGGTCCGAGGCAAGCATTCCTCTGAGGTCTGCAAAGGCCACCGCTTAAAGGCGCAGAGGAACAGCTGGGAACGAGAACAAAGCGGCCAGGCCCCCCTCGGAGGAAGGAAGGAGCGAGCCCCAGGAAACAGCTGATAGCGCTAAGCTCAGCTTGTTTTTTTCCTCTGCTCAACAGTTCTCCTGCCACGGCAAACAAAAGATGTACATTCTGATTCCCTCTTCTGTTTGGATTGTGCTGTCGACCCGGTCTGGTTTGTGATGAGCTGCGGGCAGAGGCATCCGCGGGTGGGTTCTGGCCCTGCTGGCTGGTTAGTGTGCCGGGAATGACCCAGCTGCCTCTCCCGCCTCTCCCTCAGCCGGCCTGGCCACGCCAGGGACTCTAGCACCGGCATTTCTTTTAATGATGGAATTTGAAGTTGCCAAGTTTTCAGATTTAGTGAGAGCTGGAGGTTTACCATGACCTTGACCTTGAAGGACCTGCATGGGGGGGCACATGGGACACACCTTTTTCCGTGGACAGTAAAACTGTCAAGGATACAAAGAGCCTCCCTGGGTTCACTTCGAAGGTCACAGCCACCCTGGGACTATGCAGACTGACAGCCCCACCCAGCCTGGGCCCTGCCACCTGGCTCGCATGGTCCCTGGCTGAGGTGGCAACAACCGGGAGGGTCAGGGGGAGCCAGAGTCCGACAGCAGAGCAGTGTAGGCACTGTCTCGAAGTTCCCCATGGGACCCGGATCTTAACTCCACCCAAGACGCCCACCTTTGGGAACAGGCTGGACCCTGTAAGTGGCAGATAGCCCCTGGGATAGAAGCAGTCCTCTCGAGGTTACTGAACTAAAGGGACCTCTCGCTGCCCCATGCGGAGTGATAGAGGCGGGATGCAGACACTGCGCAGCTTCTTAAACCCTGTGAGGACCCTGCTGGATGTTGTGCAAGACGCACTTTGTTTTGCCTGACCAGGTGTTGACTGTGTAGATCTGCCAAAGGGCATCCCAAAACCAAAAGCAAAACAAAATGAAGGAGGAAGATAAACCACTCAAAAAACCCCTACTAACAGGTCTGTGGCTGCTGACTCTCCCATGTGATCCCTGCAGCCCTGATGATGGCAGTTCTGGTCACATGGCCCGAAGGAGGCTCATGTGCAGGACTGGTAGCTGCAGGAGTTAAACTAGCAGCAAGAGGTCAGCGTGGTTGGGCCCTGCCCCATGCTGCTTGGCGTGCGCTCTCCTCCCACCTCACCGAGGAGGCAGTTCACATGCGGAAGACAAATGGCATAAAGGGCAGGCAATTAATTTTTTCAGCTGGAGGCTGGGATGGAATGTGGGTGCTTAGTGTCTGGCAGGAGCCTCTAATTCCATTCTCCTCTGAAATACCTCCACTTTTCAATGAGGTGATGCCCTTCCAAATTCCATGGCTGAAATTTTCAGCCTTTAGGACCAAAAGGTGAATTTAGCTGAGACAATTATTTGGAATGAACCTATAGCTGTGCCACCTCATGCTCTAGCCACAATACCAGGGAACAGGAATGCTATGCAGATGGGGACCAATTCTTTCTATATTTACTGAGGAAGAAGCGTTGTCCCAGAGTACAGTTCACAGTGCATGACCTTATTCAGATCTAAATTACAAGAAACAAACTTGAAAAGGCTTATAGGAAAATTGGGGAAGTATAAACATGTCCAGATAGTTGATAATATCAAAGAATTTATTGAGTAAGATAATGCTTCGATCTGGTTTTGCTTTTTATTTCTTTGCAGTACTGGGGATCAAACCCAAGGGTGTTCTATCATTGAGCTACATCCCAGCCCTTTTTATTTTTTATTTTGAAACAATCTAAGTGGCCCCAAATTTGCATTTCTCCTGCCTCAGCCTCCTAAGTAGCTGAGGATTATAGGCATGAGCCTCCGTGCGTGGCTGTTTTGTCCTGTTTTTTAAAGTGACCTTATCTTTTAGAAATTCACAGCAAAATACAAGCGACATGATGATTAGGATGGTCAAAGGCAGAGGAAGAGGACAAAGACAAAATTGTTGAGGCAAAGTAAAGGATACAATGAATTTCTGATTCTAGACTCCCTTTTGTATATGTTTGCAATTGCCCATAATAAATAGAAAATAGAAAGAGTTGGGAGAAAAATAAAATTCCCTCCTTAAAAACAAAAGAGGGAAAAAGAAAGAAAAGACAAAGAAATAGAAAATAGGAGCCAAAAGTAACAAGGGTAAGTCTATGATTTCCAAAAAACAAGAAGAGACAAAATACAGGGGAGAAAATGATGGAAGAATTACATAGTGTGAGAAATGACCCCACTGCTGACAGCCACTGGGTGCTGGATTAGGGGCCAGCTCGTAACCAGCACTATGGTGGGAAGAGCATGCTCCTAGGTACAAGCCTGGGAAATCTCATCCCATGAGGGACTGGGCCTCAAGCCTCACTTGACTAATGGAACCAGGAGATGAGTGGGAGTGGGTGGCTGGGCTCCCCTCCACTCCCCCTGTGCTTCCTCCTGTGCGCCTTCCAGAGGAGCTCCAGCCCCTGATAAACCAGCAGCCAGTCTGATATCACATGCACCTTCCCTCAGCCATTTTTTCCCTCTACATTCCACTAAAAAAAACAACAACAAACTTACAAGCATAGTGTGAAGTTAAAAGAATTTCACAGCAAGTACCTGCAAAGTATCTGCTGCCTAGAGTTCATCATCGACATTGGCGTTTTTATTAATTTTTATTTAGTTAGCTTCGTAGTGATTTTGCTTTTGTTTTTGTTTTTAGACAGTCCTGCTGTGTAGTTCAGGCTGACCTTGAACTCGATACATAACCCAGGCTGGCCTTGAACTCAAGGTGATCCTCCTCTCTCAGCCTTCAAGGGCTGGAATTACAGGTGTGCGCCACCACCACCCCCGGCTGACATTGGCACTTTTGGTAGCTTTAACAGAACTATAATTTAAGTGCCATAAAATGTACCCATTAAAATCTACTGGTTTTCAATATATTCAGCAAGGTATGAAAAAATCACCACAATCAGTTTTAGGACATTTTCTTCACCCCCATAAGAAACTACATATTCTTTAGGACTTGTTCCCATTCCTCGCACCCCTAAATAATCACTTACCTATTTTCTGTCTCCATGGAATTATCTATCTTGAACATTTTATATGAATGTAATCAGACAATAAATATGTGGTCCCTGGTGACTGGCTTCTGTCAGTTAGCATAGTGTTTACAAGTTTATTCATGCTGTAGCATGAATCAGTACTTCAGGCCTT
>RJWT010052205.1:0-10577 GCA_004365215.1 Cuniculus paca
CCTCGGTTTGCTCCCGAAATGTGGGCAGGGAATGATGGATGTTGACCCAATCGCTTATGTCACTTGACAACCATTTAGGTCCCTTCAGAGCTATTTAGCCTGGGAGCCCCAAATCCACATGTGGAGGTGGTGGCTCTCGTGGCCTTCATTCTAGGACAGGCGGTTTTCACTTTTATTCTGATCCAAGTCACCTGTTCATGGGGTCAGTGCTTCGAGCCTCACTGCTTTTCATCCAGAATCAGGGCGACTCATGGTAGGGCTGTCCTTCCGGGAGAGTGGGGCATGACCGTGTGTCCTACGAAATTCTAAACATCTACTTGACAATAAATCCTAAACCAGGAGTGGTGGAGAGGGATGCTTTTTTTGAGTGCTATTAATATCTTATAATGGCTGGTAGATGCATTATTTCCATAGATACCACAGGGTAGAAAGTAGGTTAAGAACTCTTTTATGTACATACTGGATATTAATGCTGTTCTAAAGCGGGAAAACACTATTGATGACAAACAATAAAATGGGACAAGATACAGAGGTTAACGTTGGTGGGAATCAGAGTATAATGGAGAAGGCATAGAAAATATAACCTGCTCTGGATGGTATGCGGAAATGTTGAATTATTCATAAAATGCATTGGCTTGGAAAAGTATGTATATCAGATAGATATGAGGATGTGTGATGATCTACTGGGGCTGTTGAGATGGGAGGTATTTGGACTGCAGGCATCTCTAGCCTTCTCTTATCCAGATACAACACCATGTCACTATCACTAGAAAATCCCAGTGTTATCAGTGGTCCATGAGGGAAGCCAAAACTGGCCTCTTAAACTCTTAAAGACCCTGGCACGCACGCCCCACCACCGTCTTCCTCTATGTTGCCTTGGGAAAAGTTTAGCTCTGGGCATGATCTGTGGCTCGTTGTCAAATTCCATTCAGTTCAGTCATGCTGGCACTGTGGGCTTGCCTCAAGGAATCACTGTGTGTTTGTAAGCCAAGGGTACTGAGCTTCTGTGCTTAGGCATTGGAAACTCACGCCTATACTGGAATGCAGTGACAATATTTGACTGTCGCACTGAAGAATAAAGGTCACTCTTTTTCTCCTGCATCTAGAACTGTTTCCAGGCCAAGAATTATAAAGAGTCCTTCAGTCACTGTAACATCTAACACTGCCAACAAAATGTGCCAGCAGCGAAAGCTATAATTGAAAAGCAGGTGATCCTTGGACACTGAGTATGCTTTTCATTTCCTTTCCTTGACAGGAAGCCAGCCAAACTAACACTTGGATTAGATGGAACTCTAATGAAGAAAGGAAGGCATTTTCTAAAAGAGGGAATTGAAGTTCAGATAAATTTAATCTGAATGGTAAAAGGGCTGACACTTTATTGTACTGCTCAAGACATAACAATAGCAACATCATCTAAATAATTTTGTTCCTCATATTTTTCTTACTGTGTGGTACTTACCAAAAAAATCAAATTATGCTTTAACTCATGAGATTTTTATTTCAGTACCTTGTGCTGGTATATTCACATAGTCAATATAAATTTAAGTTCGTGTATACTTGGCTTACCAATATCTTTTTTCATCTAGATTATCAAATGAAATTGATAGTTATCTTTTTCTCACCAGACAGAAAAGAGAAATGGCCAAAAGGAAAATGTGAAGCTTTAGTCATTGCTGTTGATTCCATCAGAGCTTAGTGTTTCTCCATTTCTTGTCTCTGCCCCCAGTGGATAGCCTTACATCTTGTATCTATCTCATCTGCTAAACCCCTCTAGGTTCATGCATTCTCACAGTAAAACCTATGGATTTGAGAACATGCTTCTTTTCCAATAGTCTTAGAAAAGATCCCTTGTAGTCAAATAACCATGACTTCGTCATATAACCATTCTTAAACCCACCAACATTAAATGGCAAATTCTCTGCTCTGATGATTTGGACATGAATCACTCACCACAGTAGAGAGGCCTAAATATGTGATAGGTTCGATTGCCCTCCATTTTCTTGGCTTCTCTATCATTAACAATTAACTAATAATTAGACACATCTGACACAGTGCTTAAAATGACAGATACATGGAAGAATCTTTAAAGTTATAAAACAATTAAAAATTGTTTAGTAAGTGTTGACTTGTGAATCCCTTCCAAAACACTTGGGAGAACTTCACTCACTAAGTTTTGAAATGGTAGGAATCTGTGTAATACTGGGTGAAAAGATTTGTGAAAATCATCCTCTCTTGAAACCAGAATGACATCACCTTCCCACCTCTTCTTACTGCCCTCTATTTCTGTGAGAATAAAGAAATGGGAGTAGAAAAGTTATTTCAATCCTGCTGTTTACATGGGGAAATTGGACAGTGATGTAATAACAAGAGGAAACTCCTAGAATTAAAAGGACTCATTATTCTCAGCTTTTCCCTGACAATCTTATGCAGTATTTATTTAGTCTTGATTGTATTTTTTATTCTATATCACTCCTACATCTGGATTTAAGAAGCAAAATTTAAAAATAATTTTACAGATATACTAAGATAAAAATCAAAACAAAATAGAACCCAAACTAACTGTAGTAGAGAGAAGTAAGAACACAGAAGCTAAAAGCCAGTTGCTGGTACATCAACTTTGGAGGCCAGCAGCTGGCTTTGATGGTCCCAGCTCTGTTTGCTGTGCCCCAGGCTGAGAATGAGGAGGCTTTTGAAAACTTCTCTTCACACTAGGCACATCTGTCTGCCTGAGGGCCCCACGTCCTGGGGAAGCTGCTCTGACAGGCTCTTCTTAGGCTGCTCAGTATTAGAAGGAGATGCCTGTTAGTTGCCTCTGGAGAAGACCTGTCATGGAGGTTTGTACCCCCTGTGAGGCCACCTTGATAGGAAAAATTTTGACTGTTCATTTGAAATTAAGATGCATTCATGACAAGTGTCTTTCATGTGCAGGTGAGTAGGGGAAGCAGATGGACCCCACAGAAATGAAGATTTATTTTTCATGTGGCGTCTTTAGCAATTAAATGTGAAGGAAAACCCTGAGGAAGAGCATGCAAAGAGAAGGGGACCGTGCTTTCTCTCTCTCCTGCCTTCCTCACAAAGACCAGAGGACAAATCAATTTCTGTGCTAATCTGTGTGAGAAAATGCAAGATGAGGGGGACCCGGTGCAGACTTCAGGGTACAGGAAAGGTAGCACGCAGAAGAGGGAACACGTAGCATAATGCTAACTTGCTCTATGATCTTGCTTAAAACTTGCATCCCTTCAGGATCTGGTGTCACTTTCCATACAGCTGACTGATAAGATTTAATTAGACAATCGCTAAGTCCCCTTTCAGCAATGATATGTTATATGTCCTTTGCTCAGAGCTCAGCGTTCTCTTTATCATCACTGTTAATATGTGCTGCACATTGTGCTATCACCACTGCATTCATGAATTCATTTTTAAAGTTTTCAAAGTCCATGTCATTGTTAGCATTTTACACATTAGGATAGTGGATCACAGAGAAGATATACAACTCACTCGTATTCTTAGTTGTGAAAAGGAAAAGTCAGAGTATACAGCCAATATTCTTTAGGCTCCAAAATCTGCGACACCTACCTACAGGAAGACAGTTTCTCTGCCAATGATAGATTAATTTGTCAAATTCATGTGTCAATTTATGCCAGTGTTTCAATCAAGTAAGTCAAATTCAACTCATTATAATTTAGAAATAGGAAGCTCTGACTTCCTTAATGATGTCTATTTGCTTATCTGACAAAAAGTATCTTTTTGTCATAGTCATATTAAATTATTTCGCAATTTGATAAAATGAGTTAAATTAGATGAAGCAAGAAGTGTGTGGAAACTAAATGGTACAGTGTTAGTAATCAGCACCTCATAGTTCTGTTCTACCTTGGTGGTTGAACAAAACTAGGACCCTAAGAAAGAAACTATCCCTTCGATATGTTCCCCTGAGCAATTTCAATTGTGCTTCTAATAATCTTGTATTAGAATTTGTGAATGAAAAAGCTTATGAAGAGAAACAAATTCAGTCTGAAATCAAATGTGGTCAAGATAAAGCTCTCAAATCAATGACAAATAGTCTTCTGAGGGTTTGTATTTATTCCCTAAAAGCCCTAGGGTTGCCACCTGAATTTGTGGGAAGAAGCCAGAGATGTCAGCTTACTAAAATAAACAACTTTCTAACTTAAGCTCTTCCAAGAAGGATAAATGATCCTGGAAAACAGAGAACCTTCTGTCACCCTAAGTCTTCAGGTTGCACAGAGAAGAAAAGTCTGCTGTTGAATGGGGCTACTCCTGAGACTTCGATAAGTCCTCGTAATGGTAACACTCTATGCATAGGCATCCTGTGAATCTTCCAAGATTTAATGGATACTGTGCAGAAGCCAGATGCTTCAGAATGCACTTTTATTTATTAACTCATTCCCCTCACTTTTCTTCTGAGTAATTATACCTGTCCTGGGCCTGAACACTATGGATATAAGAAAAGTAAAATATAGTTCTTCCTCTTAATTGAACTAATAACATAACAAGGGAGAAAAAAAATCAATGAAGTATGACTGGTGTTATATGAGATTATATATGGTAAAATGGAATGCAGATATGAATTTAAGATTTAGCAGTGAAGGTAGTGTTGTTTAATAAGAAAGGGTGAGCTTAGCCTAAGACAAAGATGCAGAAAAGAGTACCAAACAATAATATTCAATAGTGATACCTCATTGACCCATCGATATCTTTGAATTTAATTTCTGCAAGTAGAAGCAAAACGTGTCTAGCTTCAAAATGATACAGTTTTGGAGTTGCAAACTACAATTCTCAAATCACTACTCTTAATGTAATGCATTCTTTAAAAATATCTATATGTTCAAATATGCTTTTGTATTATTTCTGGCATTCCCACTTGATTTTTATTCTCCTGGAGGACTGGGATTAAAACATTAATTTGTGAATCTCCATCATCTAATACAATGTCTGAAAATATGTGTTTGACATATATTTTACAAAAAGACAGGATAAAGTTAGTTATATTTTTGAAGTTAGTAAAATCTCCCCATACTTTCAAAGTATCTTTTTTCATAGAAAATGCCATCTAACAGCCTTACTATGTGGGTCTAATAATCAATTTACTGCCATCAGTAAATCTGAGAAAGTTTCTAGTATGACCTCCTTCCAATGTGATAAAAAAAAGAAACTTTGCAGGTAAACTCTATGCTTGTACTTCATTAACTTTGGAAAAATACTTTTCCCCTTTTTTATATTTTGAGACTATTTAGAGAGAGAGAGAGAGAGAGACGCTTCTTGTTTGTTCAGTGTTCACTAGTCAGGGTGAAGCCAAGGGCTACAGGTTAATTACAGGAAGCTACTTAGCATCCCAACTATTTTTATTCATGCATGTGCAAGGTCAGGTCCATACTGCAGGACTCATTCTCCGATGAACCTGTCAGTTACCTTTAGAAGTCCAAGATTTGTTTGCTTTCTTTTTCTTCTTTTTTCGCTTCTTTTCTAGCTTCTTTTTCTTCTACCTAGAATACCCTTCACAATCTCATCACCTGCTTATTGGGTAAAATGTGGGAGAAACTTCACTTTTTGAACGTTCTCACCTCCAGAAGCTACCAGTAAATATTTTAGTTTCTATATCCCATAGTTCTGTTCACCTCTTTGTCTTGAGATTTTATTATGCTATGTTAAAATATGTTTTTTTATTATTTCTTGCATTCCCACTTGATTTTTATTCTCTTGGAGGACTGGGATTAAAATATTAATTTGTGTATCTCCATCATCTAGTACAATGTCTGAAAATACATGTTCAACATATATTTCACAAAAAGGATAAAGTTAGTTATATTTTTGAAGCTAGTAAAATCTCCCCATACTTTCAAAGTATCTTTTTTCATAGAAAATGCCATCTAACAGCCTTACTATTTAATCATAGAAAGATTGTGGGTCTAATAATCAAGATACTTGAACTTGTTGCGATACATGTTGTCTACTGTTGAATAAGCTTCAGAAAGTGCATTAACTTGAAAAACAGTACTTGAAATACTTCTGATTTTTATCTTTAGTGTTGAAGAAGATAATTTTGATGGTTTCCATCAACTCAAAAATTCTATAATCCTTAAAAGTGGCCCATCATACAGTAATAATGTAAAATCAGCGCTACCAAATGTTACAGAACAAAGGGCATAAGGAATATGGAACTGTGAAAACTAGATTTGCATTTCAACCTGCAGCAAACATGAGACATTGGGTAAATCATTTAATATCTAATCTTTGGTAATCTTAAAAGTGGAAATGAAATTTGTTTGGGACCATTATGAACGTGTATGAAGATAAATCATTCAAGAGAAAGTTTTAAATTTAATTATTAGTTGAATTAGGCACCCCAAACAAGGTTACTGATTATGCCATGTCAACTAAAACCAAGACACTTTTGTTTTCTCAACTACTGTAGAAGATAATGCAATGTTGTCCTACTGCTGTAGTTTGTTGAGCACCCTCCTTCTTCCAGAGAAAAAACTAGCAAATTAAAATTGAGACACTTAAATTTGGTCACATGATTCCCTTGATTCCACACTTCCAACGGCTTCTGTTTATTTTGAATTTAGAATAAAGGCCCAACTCCTCAGATGGTCTATAGCCACTAGATTTTACCTGTAAACAAAATTTTGTGTCAGAAATTATCAGAGACAAATGGAGGGAAATAGTTGTCTTCATTACTTTTCTTTCATTGCTGAGACAAAACACCTAATGCCCAAAATTAAGGAAGAAAAGATTTACTTAGCTCACAGTTTGTAGAGGTCTCAGTCCATACTTGGCTGGCTCCAAGGCAGAGTGGCACATGGCAGAGGGCAACAGTTCATAGTGGTGGAAGACAGCAAAAGCAACAATAGTAAAAAGGAAGAGTGAGAGAGGAGACTCTTTCTATCCCTTAAATTGTATGTAGGATGGGTGTAGCACTCACACTCATGATCCCAGCGCTAGACAATGAATCAGTCACAAACTTTAGATTCAGCTGCCTCAGAAAGGCCTGCCTCCATGACTACATGAGGCTTCTGGGGGACATCCAGACACAAACCGTAACATAACTGATAGATACACTTCAGTAGTGATGATCATGTGTGGATGGGTAAAAGTGAATTAATTGATGTTTAAGGCAAATGCCTGAAATAAGTTCTACTGGTCATACATCAATATCCAACTTTCTACTTTATTTGTAGCCATTAGAGTTAAAAAGCAGTATAGGTGCTTTTTAATTGATGGGTGACTAGTGGGTAAGCAAGGAGCACACAAATAATTTTGATGTCACCCATCCTAGTGTCATCTGTGCCATGGAAAGATCCCACTCTATATTCAAACCAACTTCAAAAATATTTCTTGTGTTTATAATTATGCAAACATAATTACATAAATTTTAAAACGAAAGTAAAAGGGTAAAACTTCAAAAAATCACTGCTAGGGGTCAGCACCGTAAACATTTTTTCCATGGTTTAAACTCAAAAGACTCCCTCTGCATGAAAGATCTGAGCTCTAGTGATAGGGTTAGATGAGCTCCTGAAAATAGCAGTCTGCTTTATTCCTCAGGCATTTAAAGCCTGGTGAGATTCACACAATATACCCTTGAAACTAGAAAACCACGAGCACTGTCCATTTTATAGATGAAGGGATGAGAATGTAGGTCACGTCATATGAAAGCGGACAATGGCTTGACGCGTGGCCTGGTGAACAGAAGCCTGAGCTGTTTTTGCCTGACACAGAGCCACTGTTAGTGCACCTGTGAAGATTTCCTTTCTAGGAGTCCATCTGAGTATAGTTCGATGAGAAATAAGTAAGGAAGTAGCCTAAGCCTAAGGAGAATTTTCTGGATGTATTGTAAAAGAAAATATCACTATCTTCACTAATAACTGTTGCTCATAAATTTCTGATAGTCATATTCTTATAATTGTTGAATATTCTTTGTGATGAATTGCGTTCAGTTAACTTGTTTTCTAATTCTTGCTCTTTTCTGGGAGTGTGTCTTTTGGGTTAGAAAGACAAGAAAGCTTCACAACTTGCCCTTGAAAAGGACAGCATTTAAAACTGTTGGGCTTGATGTTTTTTCAAGCACCGAATTTTGTGCAGGTTTTCTTGAAGTGAACAGGGGTGTTTTGGCATTGTTAGGAAACATTGGAAGGAGCACAGAATGGTACAGATGTGGTCTCTCCCATGACCTAGTCAACATTCTAGTCATTTCACTATATCTGTGTGATGCAAAGCAATGTTACCACCTTTGGCTTATTTTAATCTCTTTCTTGACTAACTAAATATAAAAACATGCCATTTATTTTTAATCCATAAATCTTGAATGTTTTATAATCCAGAACAGTTCAAAAATAAAGCATGAGAGTTTTAATCTTAGGCTGTGCCCAGTTTATGATATTTTCTAGAGCTTTAAAAATTGTTCATGAGGTTTGGAATACTAAACTGGCTTATTTTATTTATTGATTCATTTTTTGGTATTGGGGATCAAACTCATGATGTTGGGCTTGCCAGGCAGGTGCTTGTGTGGCTGAACTAAATCCCTGGCCCAAACTGGTTTATTTTCAAAAGCTCACAGTTTGATTTCTTATTAAAAGTCTCTTAAATACAAGAAAAAAGTTCAGTTCAAACGTAGAGTCTACGAGTTTATTGCTGTATATCAAATTGTGATCGTCAGTGTGCAGACAGGTAATATATATGAAAAATAATTATGCTTCCTTTTTCCAAGGAAGTAAAAAATCACTGAGAAATACAGTCAATAAACATTTATTGAATAGCTACTTCAAAAGATCATTATTGGAAGAACAACAATAAATAACATTCAGCCATTGTAAAAAGATCATTTAAAGTATCATATGTATACACACAACAACTATAAGTTATTCATTCGTAAAACACAGAGTACCTGAGGGGTACCAGACATTGGGACCAAGACTGGCAAATTGACACAGTAACAGTGGTACTACTAGTAATGATAGCAGGTCATTTGTCAAGAGCCTTTTTGTGCCTGGTATTGTGTCATGAATTATCAATTTTGTTTTTTTCTCACTTTATGCTAATAACAGAAGACTAGAAAAACAGTCTATAATACAAGTGTTTATATATCCTTTCAGAGTATGCAGCTAAAATCTGATGTGTTTGGCTCAAAGGAGTTTCTACTATATCATACTAGTTCTTATATCATACTATCATACTACTTCATATATCATACTACTCATAAAAAGATATAGAAGATAAATGTATTTTTCTTTAAAAATCACAGTTCTTAAGGAGAATTAAGAACATAAACAGGTATAAAACAATATAATAAAATCAATGAGGCAGGGATATGTGTAACGTAATAGTATCTATGAGGGGGGAAGGAGTTTCTAACTGCCTGATGTGGTCCAATTACAAAAGAAATGATGTCTTTTTTTTGAGTTGGGGTATGAGTATGAGTTCATTTTGTAATCACAGGCAGGGAAATATGCAAGGAAAAAGAATAGGAAGAACAAAAGGTCATTGCATGAGGGAAAGCGGACATGGTTTTAGTCAACTTTGGAACACAATGAATTTCTAGATGGAAAGGAAACTAAACTAGGACAGGCTGCCTGAGGGCATGAAGAAGTCAAGGCATGTCTTGTAGTAAGTTTGCACTTTTTGTAAGCAGTGAAGGGAAATTAAATGTGAGTATTGACTCAATTAAATTTTACTAAACAAATGATCATCTTAGAGGCTGTGTGGAGAATGAATAAAAGCAAGGAGAGCAATTGCAAACATTCTAAGCAAGAGAGGGTGAAGTACCTAGCTTAGATGGTCACATGCAGGAAGAGTGGGACAGACTGGAGAATATCCACCGGGAGAAATTGAAAGAATCCTACTAAAAGCACATGTATGGGAGTATTTGTCCATAATTTGGACTAGAGTGACTCAGTATAAGGCAGTGCTACTAAGTTTGCGAGCACTGGAAGTGAAGGAAGTTTAGAGATGGGTAGTGTGATAATTAATGTTGTTTGCAATTTGACTGGCTTGAGAGATGACCAGAAGACTAACAAAGCACACTTCTGAGTGTGTCTGGGTGGGTCCTGGGGTTCAGAGTCTGGGACTTTATCTGGCACCTTTTGCGCTGTCTCTTCCCTTGCTCTCTGCTTTCCAGGTGCCGTAAGTTGAGTACTTTCCTTTGCCTTGGCCCTCTGCCATGATGTTTCTGCTTTGGATTCAGCTAGCCATTCACTGAAACCTCTGATACCATGAAACAAAATTAACCTTTCCTGCTCTAAGTTGCAGATGCCAGTTACTTTGTCCTAGCAGTAGAAACCTGATGGGTACACGTAGGATCATAAGTTCATTTTTAAATATTCTGAATTTCAGAGACTGTGGCACTTACAGCATAAATTGATACATTCAGTGATAATTAGTAAGTCATGAATAGCTGAGAAGGAGAAAAAGTTCCATGGAATTACAAGCAATAGAGGTAGTCATTCTCTAGCCCTAGTGTGTGCTGGGAGGAATAGAGGTCAGGGGTCAATTCCAATTTATAAAGGGGAAGTAAAGATGAAAACTATGGTGCATAAAAAGAAGGATGCAATAGGAGGTAGGATGTT
>RJWT010052206.1:0-10593 GCA_004365215.1 Cuniculus paca
AAAAAAAGCAAGGTGATGAGGAAAAACATCTTCCTTATAATTTTTTCTAAAATTAAGCTTGGAGAAGCACAATCACTTGGAGTAGGAAACTCTTAATCTTGAAGTTCATTTATACCCAATTTTAATAAAATTACCAAGAAAGCTTCCACCCATATACTTATCCTTGTATTCAACCATGACTAATGGTGAAGGTAGGCATAATAAGATTACATTGTACTATCAATTTGTCTTAATTCACTTTTAGTTTTCCTTTGGTTCCAAAAGCCCTGCAGTATCTTATTAGGCTTCAAGGTCACATATTATGAACATGATTTGCATGGTTAAATGCTCTTGGAAAAAAAAATTTCAAGGTTTTTTTTTATTGTTTTAATTTACAGGTAGAATCCTGAATAAAAGGATATTTACTATTTTATATTCAAGATTCTATTTCATTGGCCTAAGAGGAAATAAGCTCATAACAAAAGATAACCAACCTAACACAAAGGTCACTCTCTACCTGTGTTAATCTGCTTTCTCTTCCTATAACAAATACCTGAAACGGTCAAGTTATAAGAAGAAAAGTGTGGAGCAAAGCTGCTCACCTCATGGCCAGGAAGTGTAATAGTAGAAGAAGAGCTGTGGTACCACTGTTCCCTCTAAGGCACCCCCTCAGTGACCTCACGACTACCCTTAGGCCATCATCTTAAAGTTTCCACCACCATCCAATAGTGTCAAACTGGAGAACAAGCCTTGAACACACAGGCCTTTGAGGAGCATTTTAGATCAAAGCCTTAGCACCATGCTTCCAGAACACCAGCCCAAATCATTCTCCACTTCTCCCAGGAAGCCTACCCAGGGCCCCAAACATAGCCTCTTTGTCCTCCCAAAGCACTGCATCTGCTTTCTCATCAGTCACTTGCCATTTTCTACAACTCATTTGGGTATATATTCCACTGAAAATCAAAAAACAAGAATCGCTTAATCTTTGCAATACTTTTTAGCCCTCAGCATACTATTTCATTAGCTATTTCTCACATTGTTCATAAAATGATGAAACATCTCACTAAGTCAGCACTAACTTATTTTCAGACATTAAAGACCTAAATTGCATTCAGAGGTTTAGTATTTTTAATGTTTGAAGGCTCTTATAGATAAGGTATAAAATAAGAATTTCATACTAAAGGGAATGAAGAAGATATAAGTAGCCAAAGATATGTAGATGGAAAGCCAATAGTCAGATCACATGTTACAATCTCAAAGACCTCAGGAGAGTATCATACAGCTGGCTCTGCTGTTTCTACAGCCTACCTTCTGATACAGAAGAAAGGGGATTTTTCCTCTACTCCTTTGCCATCACTGAGTCACCACACAATAATGATCCAAACAAGGGAAGAGGAAGTGCTAAGCAATTCCATGCAAATGTGTCCAGCATCTCCAGGTCTATTCATCTCTTCCTCTGAGGTTCAGAAACAAAGACAATAAATTTTTCAGGACAGACTCCTCAGAATCAGATGAATTCCCCCACTTACACATACACACCATTTCCTATTGATCATGAACATTCACAATTAAAGAGCACACAACATAGTAAGAAAAAATAGTTCCCTGACAAAATTAGTATTGATGCCATGAGGTAATTGTTTTTGATAAAAATGGAATTAGTGATCTCCAGGGCCTGCAAGAAGAGTGTGAGTCTGCCCATACCAGTACCATGGTGTTTTTAACACAGTAGCTCCGTGTATGACTTAAAGTCAGGGTTTGTGATATCTCCTGTCTTGTGTTTGTTGCTCACAGTCGTTTTTGCTACTTGAGGTCTCTTCCAATTCCAAGAAATTTTAGGATTGTTTTCTCTAATTCTGTAATGTATAGTATTGGTATTTTGATCATGATCACATTTAAAGCTGTATAACAATTTGGGAGTATGGCTACTTTCCCTATGTTGTTCTTCATACCCAAGAACAAGAGGTATCTTTCCATTTTCTGATATCTTCTTCAGACTCCTTTGTAAGAGTACCATAGTTTTCAGTGTAAAGACTTTTCCTTCTTTTTTTAAATTGATTCCTAAGTATTTCATTTTTTATGCTATGTGAAAGATATGGTGTTACTAATTTCTCTTTCAGTGAGTTTATTATTTGTGTACAGGAGTGCTACTGATTTTTGAACACTGACTTTCTTTCCAGCTGTGTGACTGAATTTGGTTATTAATAATACAAGTCTTTTTGTGAAGTTTTTGAGGTCTTCTATGTGAATTATCATATCATCTGCAAATAATGATAATTTAACTTTTTCCTTTCCTATCTTTATTCCATTTATTTCTTTCTCTTGTCTAATTTCTCTGGCTAATGTTTTCAGAACTATATTGAGCAGAAGTGGTGATAGTAATCATCCTTGTCTTGTTCCTGGTTTTAGCATGAAAGCTTTCAGTTTTTGTATTCAGTATGAGGTTGGCTGTTGGTTTGTAATAGATAGCTTTTATTACATTGAGATAAAGACCATTTAATCTAACTTTCTGTAGGATTTTTCTCATAAATTGGCATTGGACTTCATAAAAGACATTTTCTGTCTATTGAGATGATCATATGATGCTTGTTTGCTCTGTTGGTATAGTGTACTACATTTGTTGATTTGTGTATATAGAACTATTCCTGAATCTCTGTGATGAATCCTACTTGGTCATGGTGAATAATCTTGATGATTTGCTGCATTCTGCTTGCCAGTATTTTATTGAGAATCTTTGCATCGATGTTCATTAGGGAGATGGGCCTATAGTTCTCCTTTCTGGTTAGATCCTTCTCTGGTTTTGGTATCATGGTAATGTTTCTTTCTAGGAGTGAGTTTGGACGTATTGCTTCCCTTGCTATTTAATTAAAGATTTTGAGGAGCATTGGCATTAGATCATCTCTAAATTTCTTGTAGTATTCAGGAGATAATCCATCAGGACATGGGATTTCTTTGTTGGTAAGTGTTTAATTACATCTTCAATTTTATTGATGGATATTGGGTTATTTAGAATTTTTATATCTTCTTGATTCAGCTTTGGTAACTCATAGGTATAAGATTCTGTCCATTTCTTCTGTGCAAAGATTCTCATGGTAGATACTAGTGATCTTATGGATTCCTGCAGGATCCATTTTGATTTTACCATTTTCATTCTTTTTTCTTTTTATTTTAAAGAGAATAAAACAAAACAAAACAAAACAAAACAAAGCAGATCAGAACAATGCAAACAACACAGGACTTCAAAACAAGACAACAGGAAATCAACAGTGGCTACCATAATGTCTCTTGTTTTCTTCAAAATAGTTGTCCATACCTTCAACACAATAAATTCAAACAAAACAAAACAGTATAAAACCAATCAAAACAAAAGAATGAAAGCATTATGGGCCTTCAAAACCAGACAATAGGAAATCAACAATGGCTACCATAATGTCTCTTTTTAGTCTTCAAAATTCTTTTTATTTCTTCAAAATAGCTGTCCATACCTTCACACACACTGAAATCAAATAATAGAAAACAGACTAAAACCAATCAAAACAATGAATAATGGCATTATTGAACTTCAAAACAAGATGATATGAAATCAGCAATGGCTACCATAATGTCTCATTTTCTTCATAGTAGCTGTTCATACCATCACACATAATAAAATCAGTTCTTGTAGACTCTTTAGGAATAGTTCTAGGCATGTATATGCCTATACATGTACATCTATCCTTTCTGCATGAGAGGGAAAAACAAAACAAAATACAAGAAAAACAAGAAGCAGAAGAGATGAATAAATAGCAATAACAGAGAGCCCAAAACAATAATAATATAGGCTTTCAAAACAAGATGATAGGAACATAACAAAGGTTGTTATTGTGCATAGTTATCTTCAAAAGTTACTCAGAATACCAGATATAGACATGCAAAGTTGATCTAATCCTGTGAATGTTATCTGTTTTGTCCCAAGAACTAATAGAATTAGTAGAACAGTCATCTTAGCTATCTTAAGTTTATATCTACAAATTTATATCTTTTTTTCTTTTCCCTTCCTTTTCTCCTTTTTCCTATCTGAGTTTTTTTTCCCCCTTTGAGCAGTTTCTTACACTTTCACAATATTTTTTTGAAGATTTTGTATCTTATTTACTCTTTCAGTTGCTTACATTAGGGAGACAATATGTATTTACACATGTGAGTTTGATTTATTTCACTTATTAGTATGGTCTCAAGTCACATCCATTTACATATAAAAGCCTCAATGTGATCCTTCTTTATAGCTAAGTAATATTCCATTTTATAAAAACAGCACATCATTTTTATCCATTCCTCTGTTAATGGGAATTCGGGTTGTTTCCAAGATTCGGCTATTACAAATTGTGCTGCTATAAACATGGGTGCACATATATCACTGTGGTATGAAGATTTCACTTCTTCTGGGAATATGCCCAGAAGCAGAGTAGCTGGGTCAGATGGGACTTCCAATCCCAGCTTTTTGAGGTTTCTCCAGACTGATATCCACAGTGGTTGCACCAGTTCAAACTCACACCAACAGTGAAGAAAGGTTCCATTCCATTTTCACTCTTAATTGTGTGAATTTGAGTTTTTTCTTTCCTTTTTTGGATAAGGTTGTCTAAGGTTTTATCAATTTTTTTAATCTTTCAAAGAACCAACTCTTTGATTCATTGATTATTTCTACACCAATATTTGGTGCATAAATATTAATTATTGCTAACTCTTCCTCTTGGAATTTTCCCTTAACCAGTATTTAGTGACTTTCTCTGGTTCTCTTGGTCATTCTTGGCTTGAAGTTCACTTTGTCTGCCAATCGAATAGCTACCCATCATTTTTTTCCAGGTTTCTATTGCATGAAGTATTGTTTTCCATTCTTTGATTTTCAATCTATTAATTTCTTTTTTAGTTAAATGTATTTCTTTTATGCAGCATGTTATTGTATCTTGTTTCTTGATCTATTCCACTAGTCTGTTTCTTTTGATTGATGAATTGAGAGCTTTCACATTGATGGTTATAACTGATATGTATTCACTTATCTTTATCATATTATTTTCCTGTGTTCATTTCCTGTCTTTCTCCTCTGATTTATTGCACGCCTTGCCTGTTGTCTTGTTTCTATTGGTGTTCTTGGGATTGTTTTCTTTGTTATCTCTTTCTAAAATATCCTTCAGAACTCTTTGTAGAGCTGATTTTGTGGTTTTGAATTTCTTCAGTTGTTCTTTTTAATGGAAGTATCTTATTTCTCCATCAATTTTGAGGGATAGTTTTGTAGCGTACCTCAATCTGGGTTGGAAGTTGCTTTCATTTAGGGCTTTAAATACTTCATGTCTAGCGCTTTTTGACTTTTGGGTTTGTGTTGAAAAGTTTGCCATGATTCTGATGAACTTTCATTTATAGGAGATTTGTTTCTTTTCTCTAACAGCTTTTAATTTTTGTCCTTGTGTTTAATATCTGGAATCTTAACTAGTATATGCCTTGGTATAGATTTTTCTTTTCTTTTTTTCTTCTCTCTCTTTTTTTTTTTTGATCATGGCTAATTGGAGTTTTATATGCCTCAATAAAGAATGACCAAATGAAGATTTAGTTTGATGGCATCTGTGGACAAGTAAATGGCTTTCTGTAGTTCACCATCATTTAGAGCATCAATAGCAGCCCCTTTCTTCTTCGCTTGATCCATCATCTCCTCAGTTATCTCTACATTTTCATCTCTCATTTCTTGAAGGGTATCAGTATCTGGTTCAATTACACCTCCAGTGTCAATTTCTAGATCACTTTCCTCATTTGATGGCTTGTCTGTCTTTGTTTTCCTCCATCTTCTTACTATCTGTTTTTTCATAAAATTGCAGGAGCCAAATGCTGCCACTTGAGATTGTGACAGGTCTATTGAAATAAATCCTGATTCATCCCAGCCATACAAGTGGCAAGAGAAAGCACACAGACTTTTGCACCAGTGGGAAGAAGCAGCCCATGATCTTGTCCTTGCCTGTAAACTGGTTATGATGAGTATACAAGTGCGATGCTGAAAGAAGTTCAGCCAAGGGCCTGGAAAGTTGCTGAACACTGGAGAAAGTATGAGCAAAAATGTGAAAAATGAGGGAACAAAAAAAGAAAAGAACGGGTTAAGAAAACTTGAGAAGAGATTGAAGGAGGCCCAAGCAGACTTGGGCTGTCTCCACAGCAGCAGCAGAAGCAGTAAGTCAGCAAGGTTAGGGACCTCAGCAGCAGCAGTGGGGCAGAAGGGCTCATGCTATTCCACTCACTACTTTCACGGCTGCTGGAGACAGCCTAAGTCTGCCTGGTCCCCCTGCAATCTCTTGTCCTGTGAGGGAAGTGCCAACCTCCTATCCATTGCTGCACCACAGCCCAACACTGCTTAAATCTCACAAATCGGTGTCCCTTTCTGAAGCCACTGGTCACAGGGCAGGAGGGGTCATGCTGTGTTCTACTCACTATCCTCACTGCTGCTGCAGTCCCCAACCTTGCATCTCTATAGGTTCCATTCAGCTGCTCTGGCACATGACAAAAACAAAAACAAAGAAATCTGGTGGTCCATCAGGGAGGGAACTGGCCACTCCCAGCTGTGTGTGCCAGCCAAACCTGCCATCATGCTGCAATGTCCTCTGTTTGGACAACACAAAAGAGGCCAGGGCTTTGCATCCCAAATCTATCCTGTGTGACCTGAGTTGACCACACTATTTCAGTCCTTCCTTTTTTATTGTTTTAATTCCCACAATTACAATCCTGCTCTGTTCACAGGAAGGAGTCCCACCAGCAACCCTGTGGGCTGGATCAACATTCTATTAAGTCCTATGTCTATGTTTTGTTTTCTCTGCAAGTCTCTTATTTCAGGTTGACTTTGGCATCAGGATGTATGTCCCTGCTTTTCTTCCAGTCATCTGTGTTTCTGGTTGATTCTCCGAGTACTCCAACATGGCTCCTCCTCTATTCAGCCATGTTGAGTCCCCCTCTCTCCCCAGTCTTCTAATAAAATATTGTCTATATCTTTGGTCTCTGGACCAAACTATGTTCTTCTCTGAGTTATAAAATGAGGATGAGCAGAAAATTTTTGTCAAAATCCTAATGCTATATGACACAGTTCTTATGGGTCATATCCTAGTTTGTTTAGTTTCATTTAATTTTTAACAAGTTGACACAAAATTTAACAAAGTTGTGTTATGATCTGAATTTTATCCATTCAAAATTCATATCATGAAGTCCAAGCCCTTAGTACCGCAACATGTGACTCTATTTGGAGACAGAGCCATTAAAGGAGTGATAAAATTAAGAAGGAACCATTAGAGTGGTCTTAACACAATCTGCCTGCTGTCTAAGAGGAAAATTAGCCAGGCATGGTACTGCATGGTAATCCTAGCACTCAGAAAGCTGAAGCAGGAGCATCATGGAGAATTCAAGGCCATCTTGGGCTACATAGTGAATTCAAGGCCAGCCTGAAATACACAGCAAGACCCTGTCTCAAAAAAGAAAGAAAGAGGAAATTCAGACACACAAAGAGATACCAAGGATGTGCACACACAAAGGAGAGGCCATATGAAGACACAGCAAGAAAGAAGCCATCTACAAGACACAGAAAGAGGCTTCACACAGATGAATCCTGCTGCACCTTGGGCTTGGACATTTAGTCTCCAGAATGTTGAGAAAATATATATCTGTTATTCAATCCACCTATCTGAGGCATTTTGTTATGGTAGCTCTAACAAACTAGTACAACTGAATTATGTTTATTTAATCAAATAGAAATTTATTAATATATTTCAACAAATATCTCTTTATTATATTCCTCAAATATTTTGTGAAACAAGACAAGGAGTCAATAAATTTTTGAGAGCCTGCAAGTCCAGTTGTCTGGCCAATAGCTAAAGCACACAGATGAATAAAGAGTTATCATGTCCACCAGAAGCCTCAGTCTAGCAAAGAGATCAAACTCCATAGCTAAACTGCCACAGAGAAGTTTGCACAAGATGCTTAAGAACTCCTTTAAGAAGATGAACATTTGCTTCTGCTGGCATGGAAAAACAATAGGAAAAGGTGACAGGATGCAACAGCAAGTCAAGCTCAAGAGGAAGAAAGCAATCTCTTTTTTATTTTTAATATATTTTAATTATTTCTGAACAATCCAAATAGTAACCAATTCCCCAGAAAGGGTAGCTTAATAAAAGCTATACTAAATCAAAATGAGACAGACATTTGCTAATAGTTAGATTGAAAATACTGAATATTCACATTGGTTCATTCCACTTAGGACTCCTTTTATATCCTACTTATCCTGTTAACCCTTCATAATACAATCATTTCTTAAACTAGAGATCTACCAAGGCCCTGGTGTCAAGGAATTTTAATACACATTTCTTACAGTAGTAATCAAATTATCCATTTTGTAATAGTTGTGCTTTTATCATTTTTACCCCCAAACTCTGTGTTTTGTGTTAGGTGAAGAATCACCTAACACTATTCCACTTTCAGTCAAATATTTATTCAACCCAATTACCCAATTAATGAATTCAGAATTCACATCTATGAAAAACATCTAGCCAGGCATGGTGGCACATGCCTTTAATCCCAGCACTAGGGAGGCTGAGACAGGAGGATCGCTGTGAGTTTGAGACCAGCCTAGGCTACAAAGTGAGCTCAAGGCCAGCCTGAATGGCATAGTCCCTGTCTCAAAAAGACAAGGGCCGGGGATGTAGCTCAGTGGCTTAAGCACCTGCCTGGCAAATGCAAAGTTGTGAGTTCAATCCCCAGTGCTGAAAAAAAAAATCTATTTTCAGCCATCCATAAGTCTCCCCAAGACTGGCTTCATCTGAAGCAAAGAGGAGCAACCCTGCCTAAACAGGAGTCCAAGCAAAGCTCCAAAACTACCTCAGATGTCAGGAATTTTGCCTCCCTCATGTCTGGCACCTGTAGAATAAGGTGTTTTCTAGAGCTGCAAAAACAGAACACGTGCACCACAGACACATATTTCAGAATCTAGTCATAAACTGCCTGTTACTCTTCACTTGCTAAAAGCTTAAGGCAAACTGTATTTGAAAGAAAATTCTATTGAACATGTAAATTATCTAAGCTGTAAATTTGAAGTTACTTAAAGTTATTAGAAAAAAAATCTCCCAACAATTTCCACAAATGTTTCTTTGCAGAAGTAATCCAATGCCCCCATTTAATGTTTTTCTTTCCTACAAAAGAAAATCATGATTTGTAATACAGTGTGTGTTGTACGAACTATGGTTTAAATATTTTCTCCCTGTGTCACTCAATAGCAATTTTATTAAGTGCTTCACTAGACAATAAATTCTTTTCTCATTTTGTACAAAACAGTAAGGTTGTCTTTCATGGATCCTTCCTCTTCTGCTCATTGTATAAAGACATAGTCTCCATAAATTGGGACTAGCTTCTCTCTTTTCATGACACACTCTTCCTTTCCTCAGTGACTTCATCTACTTACCAATTTCAGCTCTCATCTCTATGCCAGTGAGCCCAAATCTCTGAACCACAGCTAACCTCAAATCTAAAATGAGTGTTATGTGATAGTTTTCTGTAATAATGATAATGTTAAAATCTGTGCTATCCAGTACAGTAACTATTAGTTGTATGTGACTATTGAGCACAAAGTTAATTTAAATTCAAATACAGTGGCTAGTGGAGAACATACTAGATAGCACAGCTCTAGGATTCCATCAGTAGCTGACCTCCTGCCAGCCATCATAAAAAAACTAATATACCTAATTTAGGATGCTCCATTTCTGCCCAAGAAATAACTCTTCTCTTCATTATCTTATTATCATTAATTATACAATGTGCTCTAGTTCACCCAAACTACCCACAGTAAAATTATCTTTGACAGACTTCCTCCCTTCACCCCTGAGACCTCAACCTGTGGGATCATCGGCTGCACCACCCCCTTCACCCCTGAGACCTTGGCTGCTGGGATCGTGGGCTGCACCTCCCCTTTCATCCAGGAGACCTCAGGATGGCGGGATCAGCAGCCACCACTCCCCCTAACCCTGGAGACCTCAACAGCCTAGCGACCATCAGCAACCCCTTTTACCACCTGCAGAACTTTGGTGGGCTGGTGGAAACCTCAGTAACCCCTGACCCACACAGAGGACCTCAGCAGGCGTGCGACAGTGTGGTGAGTTTCCCCCTCAAATAGAGGACCTCAGTGGGTAAACAGGAGCAGCAGCAAACTATCCTGGATATCTCTTTGAATTTGTTTCATGCATTCTATTTGTTTCCTAAATTGTTCATTCATGGTTTCCATCATTTTTCCCTGATCCTGTACTTTTTTATCTATGTCTTCTCTAGCTATGCTGAGCAATTCCTTTATTAAGGTTGTCATTTCTTTTTTTTTTTCATTTTTTTATTTTAAAGAAAATAGGACAAAACAAAACAAAACAAAACAAAACAATGAAAAAAGAGAAAGAAAACAGAATAGAGTCAAACATAATATAGCATTTCAAAGCAGAACACTGCAAGCTATACAGGTTTTCAAAACATAACAACAGGAGATTAACAATGGTTACCCTAGTGTCTCTTGCTTTCTTCAAAATGGTTGTTCTTACATTTACAGACAATAAACTCAAACAAAACAAAGTAGTATAAAAC
>RJWT010052207.1:0-10592 GCA_004365215.1 Cuniculus paca
GGAACACACTGCCCGGTATGCAGCTACTCTTGGGCTACGTCCCCACGTGAGAGGGGCCAGGCCATGGGGGCCCCACCTGGAATGTGTGGCAGAGCATCTGTTAAATGGTCCACTACTCACTTGCCACATGACTTTGGGGAAGCCACCTTTGGACCTCAGCTCCACAGTGATAAAGTGCAGGTGACAGCAAAGCCAATTCCACAGGATCATAATGAGGGTTAAGTGAGAACTCATGGGAAAGAGCCTGATTAAATAAATGGTGCCACTATCAGGACTTGCTCTGTGAAAAAAGGAGCAAGCCGACTTTCTAAAGAACAAGGTCCGAAGCCCAGTGACTGGCCCAGCACAGTACCATGGCTGGAGCCACCATGGTAGTCCACAGACTTAGGTGGTGGCCTCTGACATGAGTATCATCCTCAGCTTCAAGACCAGAGGGTGCCTGCCTCCTTGATCAAGGCATTTAGCAGACTCTCCTTCCACCAGATGCACGGATGAGGAAGGAGTTTTTAGAAATTTGCCCAACTTTCAAACCAAATCACTGGCAGCTCTGTCACCTCCATGCCTGGGTCCCTGAACAACTGGCCGCACTTCAGAGCGCCTCCAGGAAGACAAAAACTGGCCCCGAGCCCAGCTAACCCTCTCCATCTCCCCATCTCATCTCCATGATTCATACGGGACAGGTGCATCTTAGGGACTCACTGCTTTGGTGGGCTCCAGGGCTCCTGAGGCCAGAGCATCCCGGTTGCCCCTGTTCTTGCTGCTGAGGTGTGGGGAGGAGGAGGGTGAGTCATCAATATATGACAGCCCATCCTGGTGCCGGCGCTGCTCTTCAGTCCGGTCTGCAGCGCAGCTGTATCCAGGTGGTGTTCCGAATGAGGCATCTGTGTGTGAAAAGAAGCAGCCTGTTATTAGAGATAGGTAAGAGCGCTGGGAGCTGTCTGCTCAGAAGCATCCACACGCCACTCATCCAAGCAAGCACCCAGGCTAGTATCACCTGGATCTCACAGGGACATGAGGCAGGCTGACACCATCTTCACAACAGACTGGTCAAAGACCTCACAAGGGTGAGAAAGGAATCAACTGCAGCTCCCAGACCATGTAACAGTGGGCTTTCAATTGCTTGCTATCAAGCATGGTCCTTGTATACCTGCTTGTGGGGATCTGATGAAGACCAGGGTCATTGGTAAAGACAGTTGGGAAACTCTGTAGAAGCCCACTCTGCTCTTGGGGGTCTCTTCATCCTGGCTACTACTTGCAATCTGAACCAAGCTTCTTGGTGGGTCCTGCTGTGGATATATACACAAAAAGGCAGACCCTAGCCTGGCCTTTCTGGTCAGTGGCTCTATGGAGACACCCAAGACACACTGTGGGTCAATGTAGCAAGCAGCACAGTGCCACACACAAGACTGGACAGTCCAGTGGTTCTCAGCGTGGCCATCTGCTAGAATCTCCTGAGAAGCTCTTAGTCACCAGGGCCCAGGCCACCCCTAGAGCTTTGGATTAAGTGGTCTCTTTGGGCCAGGCTGTACTGTGTTTTTGAGGCTCTCCAGGTGATGGTGACATGCGACTAGGGACTGGGGACACATGTGAGGTGTGAGAACCTGGGAGAGGTAGAAACACGCAGGAAGGCTGGAATGTTGGCTATGCATGGGTGTCTGCTAGTAGCAGCAGGTCTTAACCACAAGCTGGTATGCTGGCTGGAGTGCAAGCACTGACCACCATGAGCAATGGTTCCCCTGCAGCCTGCCAGTTCCAGCCGAGAACCACAGCTGCAGCCCCTGCCCAGCTGACTCACAGCCCACCTCTCAGCCAGTCTGCCAAACTCCCAGACCACCTTTTGCTCCAATCAAAGTAACCCACAAGGATAGAGTGGCTTATTCTACAAGAGCCTCCCTGCCCTTTGGGACTGTCCAGTCACACTCTTCCCAATGACACCTGAAGACAATGACCCCCTCCTTCCAGGCTCAGTGACAAAGCCCTAGCACCCACTTCCAAGCCCTTGGCCACTGCAGCTCCCCATACCCTGTTCTCAGAGTTTTCTTTCTTGCTTTTTTTTCTTTTTTTTGGGTAACAGGGATCAAACTCATGACCTTGTGCTTGCCAGGCAGGCGCTTGTGCCGCTGAGCTAAATCCCTGGCCCTCAGTCAGTTTTCTAATCCAGTGGATCCCTCACTATAGACCTATCAGCCCACAAGGGCCCAGGCAACTCCCAGCCTCTCGTGATGATCCTTTCTCCACTCTTTCCAAATGGCACCTCTGTGGCCTACAGGATTTGCAAGCAATCATACCAAATAACGTACTTCACTTTGACCATGTAAGCAGGCCTGCCTGAAGGTTACCACCACAGGTGGCCTTGGCATTCATTCATGAATTTATAACTGCCACCAAATATCCAGGTCATGTAAGCACGGGGCCACCCTCTGCCTTCCCGTACAGCTGACCCAATAATCCTGACAAGGAATTCCACAGGGGCAGCTGAGAAGAAACTGCATGGCTGGAGTGACTGCAGGGTAAGTGCTGCCTCCAGCTGTGGGCACCCATGTGAGGTCAATGTCCCAGTTTCCATGTGTACCTCTGCCTCTCCCATGTTCTCAGACCTCTGTGTCACAGCAGGACTCATCACTCTCTAACAGGTGTTCCCAGCTCTGACTATAGGTCAGTATTACACGGGAAGCTTAGCAAATAAACACAGCTGAGCCCAATTCATAATTCCAAATCCAAAACTCTGGTAGTGCTGGACCACCACTGGCACCAGGTCCTGTGGCTGTAAAGACTTCCCAGGATTCTTGCCTATGTCCAGGGTGAGACCCGCTAGGCCCCTGATCAGCATTTGTCACAGTGGTGACTTGCAGTGTGTTCCAAGTGTCTGCACACAGCTGCTGACCACAAAGGCCAGGCCAAGGTCTGCCTCTTTGTGTGTCCACGCAAGGATCCCATCAAGACGTGTGGTGTGTTCTGAGTTGCAAGTAGTAGCCAGTGTGGTGAGGCAACAAGAACAGGGTGGGCTTCTACCAAGTCCCCCAAAAAACTGTTCAAAGGACCCTTGTCTCCTTAACCACAGGATATCAGGGGGCTCCGGGTACCAAGGTAATGATCCTGATTATTGATGCTCTACTTGGTGCCTTTTGCATTCTAGCAGGACAGTGTGAGGCCAAAGACAAATTCTGCCTCTTCCTCCCACAATTTCACAAAGACTAAGTTAGCTTTCTCTCAGCATCTCTGGAGAAAGCTGCAGAGTTCAAACACATTAAAATATGCAAAATTCTGTTAATGCAGAACCCTAACCCTGTATCTTGGGTTTGACTTTAGCTTTTATTTCAGGGAATCACAAAAAAAAAAAACACATAAAACACAGAGGCCTTCATGTTCACTCCAAATCCATAACACACCACAGTAGCTCCTACTGAAAGCTTACTCATCACAGGGAGCTTCTTCTGACAGCATCGCAGGCCTTGGATGTGGATTTCAGCTATCAGGCGAGGAATCCAAATGGCTTCCCTAACCCAAGACTCTCATCCTACAGGTAGGGCAAGTGGGTGGTTTTCAGAGGCATGTGATGAATTTCTCAAACGTGAGGCTCTGGTCCTGCCCAGCTGCCAGTTCTCTGTGAGGTAAGGCTGGCGGCTGAAGCTGGCTATGGCTCAGTTTTAGCTCAGTGGCAGAGCACTTGCCTAGCAGGTACCAGGCCGTGGGTTCAATCCCTGGTACCACAAAGTTCTAAAATGTCACCGTTACCATCTGAGAAGGACCTGCCACAGCCCTCACCTCGAACCAGGCTAGGCTTTTCCAACAGCTTCCTTCACTGGGGCTTGCTTTCCCACTCTTGCCTCTCTGTGTCAGCTTTTAAATTAGCTTAGAATCATGATTGTTCACTAAATATTCCAAGAACCTTGAAACAGTTTTTAAGTTTTACTTTTTTTCTGATAGTTTCACCCCTACCCTCCAGGCCTGGGAATTGAATCCAGGATTTTTGCCCTGAGCTACACTCCCAACTTGCTAAATTGTGAAATTGCCTGGGCTGTGATTAAAATTGCAATCCTCCTGTCTCAGTCTCCGAGTGCTGGGATTACAGGAATGCACTACCACACTTAGCTTCCTAATGAAATCTTTAAGAAGCCCACACAAACCTTGTATTTGAGTGCTGCCCCTGATTTCCTTGCCACCAATGACTACAATGACTCACATCCCAGAGTGAAATCAGCACCTGTAGACAATCAACTCAATAAACTTTAGTCACACTTGAGGTCCCAGGGCTCACCCCAGAGGAACTCTGAAATTCCATGTTTGTAAAATAATGTGCTGGTTTAGCAACCTCTGGGCTAAAACCTGATAGGAGAATCGAGTATTTGGCAAGTATCAAGTGGGCCACTAACTGATGTGGGCACTTCACCTCCCCCAGGTGAAGGGACCACCTTTCAAAGCCAGCCTGTTGAGTAATTATGAGGGTCCTGGGCAACTAAAAATCAACAGTGGCCCTACTCTGCCCAGATCACAAATGAGTATCTGTACAACTGTCAATCTCCAGAGGCCCATTCGTGCCTGCTGAATTCCATCTGAGGGCTTCAGCACACTGTCCCAGCCCACCCAGATGCCTCTAATCCAGACTTGTACCCTTCCTTTTACTTCCCCAGTCCATCCAGTACAAATGTGATGAGGTAAAGTGGGGTGGGGAAAAAGCCCTCCACTATCCCTGCTGTGACCAGCACATGGCCTGCTTTCTCGCACTGTTTGTAAACCTCTCGTCCTAGCCTTCCAGTGAGCCAGGGTCCTCCATGGGGGAATAGGAAGAGACTCAGAAAGAAGCCAAACCACCAGAAGAGCGTAACCCTCTATCCCCAACTGCCAAGCCCATAAGCAACTGGCTGACTGAGAGGGACTCAGGGTGAGACGACAGCAACTGAGGTGAAGGGAACAGCTGGATGCTTGCATTGTTTGACTGACTTTGCAGGCTTGGGGCTGGCGGCGGTCTGGGCATCTAACGTGGAGAATGGCAGTGTGCACTGTGGCACCCATAGGGGATTTCCATTTGTCTTGTTTTTGAAATCCAATATTTTGTTCCATTTTACTGTTTTGTTTTATTCCTGTATCTGGTAACCTGAGCAACTATTTTGAAGATAACAACATTCAGTAAACAACCATTGTTAAATTCCTATCATCTTGTTTTGGAAACCTATATAGCTATTTCTTTCTTTCTTTCTTTTCTTTTTTTTTTTGGTCTTTTTGAGACAGGGTTTCACTATGCAGGTTAGGCTGCCCTTGAACTCACTTTGTAGCCCAGGCTGGCCTCAACTCCCAGCAATCTTCCTGAGTGCCGGGATTACAGGTATAAGTCACCATGCCCAGCTCATTTTGCTTTTGTTGTTGTTTTTTAGGTTTGTTTGCTTCTTGATTTTTTCTTTTTTACCTTTAAAATAAAAAAAACAAAGCAACAACAACAAAAAAACCTGTGGTCCCAAACTATACCAAGGCCCCATCCTCTTGAGCATAAACTATACTATTAAGTCATACTATTTAGGGATTTTGAAAGCTTCACTCTCCCAAAGACCAGAGCCAACTGCTAAGGCTCACTCTGTCTCCCAACCCCACCAGAAATATTCAGTGGGAAGATCTCTCTGGGCAGGACTAAGAAACCAGTGGTCACATCAGCTGCACCTTCGACTCAAAACTGAACCCAAACTTGAAAAGCAGCCGGTTTTCAGTGAGGGAGGCTTATGGAGATGAGGTCCTGTCAGCCGAACACTAACCCACCCAGTAAGGGGCGGGAAGGAGAGTGGGGCTTGTCAAAGCCTGAGGTACTCTAAACCAGGGCACTACAGACAGCCAAGGGTTTAGCAGGTCTCCTCCTTTCCACAGTTTGCTTAGCAGCCACAATTCCAAGGCTCTGCAAATCTATTCTCTGATGCAAAAGAAGGGAGGAGGAAGGCTCATGGGTCCTGGTGAACCCACATTGGTGTTCAGGTCTCATCTTCTTCAATCTCAAGGAGCACACTGGGTTTTCAAGTCATTCAAAACATTAAACAGAGAATTACCATTTGATCCAGCAATCCCACTCCTAGGTACATGCCTTAAAGAACGGAAAGCAGAGATTTGAAGAGGCGCTCAAGCTCATAACAACATAGTTTACAGTAGTTAAAATGTGGAAGCTAGTGTGGCATGTGCATACAGTGGAATAGTTTTGGCTTTAGAAAGGAAAGTAGAGCTGGGCATGGTGGCTATGTGCCTTGTAATCCTAGTTATTTAACAGGCTGAGGCAAAGCAAATTTTAAGTTCAAGACCAGCCTGGGCTACTAGGTGAGATTCTGTATCAAAACAAAAAATTTTTTGAAATGGGTTGGGGATGTTGTTTAGTGGCAGAGAGCTTGTCTAAGCACGTGCAAGACCCTAGGTTCAATCTCTAGTGCAAAAAGAGGGGAGGGTAGTTCTGACACATGCTACAACACAGATGAACCTTGAGGACATTTTTCTGTTAAGTGAAAAGGCCAGAACAAATACTGTATGATTCCACTCACATAAGGTACCTAGAGAAGTCAAAGTTGAAAAAGAAAATTGAAGGATGGGTTCTTAGGCAGTACATGCAGAACTGAGCAGCTATGCAGAGGCTCTCCTGGACTGGCATGCTGTGGGTGATGATTGCTTTTACAGACAGGTGCTCACATCCTTTGGAGGGTAGGTGTCAAGTCTCCAGGAGATGCTTAGAAAACTGCGCCCAGGACAGAGAGGCACAGGTATCACCAAAGGGCAAATAGAATCTACAACCAGAGCCAGCTCTGGACCCCTTGATGATCCACAGCCTGGAGCCTGCTTTGCAGAACAGGCTACCAAGAACAGTCTACACTTCAGGAAGAAGAGTAATTCTGAGAGCTGCAGATCTGAATCTAGCTCCTTTAATCTGCAGCATACTCCTTGTTACAATCAGGCAATACTGGTAGCACTCCCAGGTATGTCTTGTGAGTCTGCACGGTGCTGAAAACACACACACACACACACACACACTTCTGTGAATCTGCACAACCAGCTTAGTGGACCTGAACTTCTAGACTGTCATTTTTCAGACAGGAAAACTCAGTCTCAGAGCAAGGATCAGGTAGAACTTGTCTACATTTAAATCTGTCTGTGTGACTACTGTAATTAGGAATCTTTTAAAATACATATAAAGGATCCCCAGTACCAAATAAAAATAAAAATAAAATACACATAAAGAAACAACTGGGTGTGGTGGCACTCTCCTGTAATCCCAGCACCTGGAAGGCTGAGGCAGGAGGATCACAGTGAGTTCAAGGCTACCCCAGGCTACATAGTGAGTTCAAGTCCAGCCTGGAATATATAGTGAGGCTTTTTGTCTCAAAAAAACTAAAATAAACAAACAAATAAATAAATTCTAAAATCAGATTGAGGTAATGGTTGTACAACTGTGTGAATACACTGAATATACTAAGACAGCACCCCTCTAACGATTAGGAGAGACACAAGAAGGAAATAAAAATTTTTGTTACAAACAGGTTCTGGGGAGATAAACAGCATGGCCGGAGTCCACAAACAGTTGTCAGGGAATGTGTGGAAAGAAGGGCAGGGAAAGACAATGTGTGAGCACAAGCATGTGTGCAAGTGTGAATGCCTTCAAGAGAGTTAAGACTTAGAGGCCAATGCCTTTATTGGGTCCAGGGAGTAACTAAGCAGGTTTCCAATAAGAGTTTTAAATGGTGAGTTTAAAGAAAACAAACATGAGTTCCAGGAGGTCACAGCAGGACAGAGAGGCAATCACCATAGCATATCTGCACAGCCCATACAAGGGTGTGGGGCTCAGTGGGATGAGTCCAGCAGGTTGTATCTAGCTGCCCCATGACCACCCAGGAAAGTGGTTACCAGGAAGCGGATGTATAAGGCAGATATCTGGATGGACCACACTGAGGAACTGGGAGGAGGTAGAAAACTGGAAACTGGTGAGGGTGACTGAGCCCTGCTCCCAAGATAAGAAAGTCCAAGTTACATTAAAAATGGACACTGAAGCAATGTAAAATTGTAGTTCTCCATAGTGACCCGCCCACTCAGTTACTTTCCAAACACATTTTGAAGAGAAGATATTTCTGAAAGTCTATGCTGATGATCATATGACCCAGCAAGTCCTCTCCTGGCTATATAACCCAAAGAATCAAAAACAGGTGTTTAAACAAAACCTGCACTGGAATGTTTGCAGCCGTGCTGCTCATAATAGCCAAGCGGTTAGGAGTATAGATAGCTTAGTAGTAGAGCACTTGCCTTGTATGCACAAGGCCCAGGGTTCAATCCTCAGCACCACAAAAATCAACATAAATAAAAGTGAAGCTACACAATGGCCGAAAGGAGGACGACTCAAATGTCCATCAACTGATGAACAGACACACACCTATCCCTACAATGGACTACCGCTCAGCCTTAAAAGGGAAAAGCGCTGACACAGGCTATGACATGGATGACACTGAGAGTGTTACATTATTGAAAGAATTTGGTCACAGGGAGTCACATACTGCATGATTCTAGTATTTATATGAAATGTTCAGAATAGGTAAATGCACAGAGACAGTAAGTTAGTGACTCCTACTTGATGGGTATGAGGTTTTGCTTTTGGGGTGGTAATGAATTCTGGAACTAAGTATGTAAAGTGGTAACTGCATAACATTGTGGGTGTAATAAAAGCCACTTGGGCTGGGGATCTAGCTCAGCGGCCTAAGCACCTGCCTGGCAAGCGCAAGGCTGTGAGTTCAATCCCCAGTGCCGCAAAAAAAAAAAAAAAGCCACTGAATTACCCACTTTAAAATGACTAATTTTATGTTATGTAAATTTTACCTTAATTTTAAAAAAAAAAAGCAAGGTGTACTGACAAGGTGTAGTCCCAATTCCTAGAGGGGAGGGAGTGCTGAGGCAGGAGAATCTCTTGAACCCAGGCATCTGAGATCAACCTGACCAGTGTCTCAACAGTGAGACCCTGTCTCAAAAACGAAGGAATGAATGAATAAATGCCCACCTGTTTTCCTCTCTTAAATAGGGAACCTGGAACATCGTTTAAGTCTGTCTGTCTGTCTTTCTTTCCCTCTCTTTCTTTCTGTGTTTCTTGAAAACCAAGAGAGAGTAGTATCGCTCTGGACGAACAATCAGTACTGCTTGGCACCATAACTCTAAGCCACCCACAGCAGTGAGTGGCCACTGTACTTTCTGAGATGTGTGGTTGGTTTTGGTGGCTTTATTTTCCTTCTGCCAGGCTGGTGATTATAGTTTCTTGCACAGATACCAAGTGAGTCAAAATTCTTTTTTTGTTTTTGTTTTGGTACCGGGGATCAAACTCATGACCTCATGCTTGCCAGGCAGGCACTTATGCTGCTGAGCTATATCCCCTGGTCCCTGAGTCAAAATGCTTTATAGGAGATGTCTCCCACCTCATCAGCCACTTTAACGCGGTGAGAAGCCCGTCTTCAGAAGGAGAGGCACAGACTACCCCAGGATCCTGGGGCTGGGGATCAGCCCTCATGCTACAGCTCCAATGATGACATCACCAGGCCAGTACCTGACAACAGAAAGCCCCAGCTGCCAGGGCAGGGCAAAGTCATGGTCATGAATCAGCATGTGCCACACAGAACACTCTAAGGCTGGCCAAGCCCTCACCACCACCCAGACAAGCTGGGAAGTGCTAGCTGAGAAGGGTCTGATGCCTCTGCTCTCCAGGCAGCCCTAGTCTCCGAAGGAGGAGCTTTCTTAGAGGAGACAGGCTGACCCATATGACCTGCCTACTCAGGCTCTGGGTCATAGCTGGTTGGAGACTGAATCACCAGAAGACCAACTTTGCTGGTGATTTTTGCTTTAAAGATAGGCTGCCTTGTACATGTGCCAACTCCCCAAGAGGAATGTGATCATTATGTACTGCAAACACGTACTAATAAAAAATAAACACTGAAAAAAAGGTAGGGCACCTTTTTCCACTAGCTGAATGTGGCCCCTGTGTTGGCAGACAAGAAAAGCTCCCACTTTCTCATCAGGATCCAGAGCACTGTTAAAGGACATGCTTCAGTCTCCAAGGACACACCTGGACCTAAAGTTCCCAGACTTTCCAGAAAGGAAAGATAATCTGATGCTCTGAGCCTCAGGCTGGAACTACCAGGTGCTAGGGTGGGGCAGGCAGAGGCTGGAACCCCAGGGTAAAAGACTCTTGGCCACGGGATGATGATGTAATCATTGTTCTTTGGCACGATCTCAACTTCTGATGACAACGGGTTCTAAAAGATTCTTGGTGTCCCTGACCATTTAGCCTCAGACCAAGCTACTTACTGAGAGCCTATTATTCAGCCAAGGTGCACAGGGCCCCTAACACCTTCCGGGTGGCGGTGCTGGGTGTGCAATGGTACCACACCTGCTCCTGACAGCCAGCAGAATTCCCTGAGCCACACGACAGGCACCTCAAGGCAACCAAGCCAAGGCTACCAAGAGAGGCGGCTAGGACCGCATTCCTGAGGAAATGATTACACAGCTCAAATATAAGGAAGGCATGAGAGAGGCAGACACGGGTTCCTCCTATGGAACATAAAGGTGAGCAGAAGGCTGTAGTGAATGGTGAGCTCCCTACA
>RJWT010052208.1:0-10593 GCA_004365215.1 Cuniculus paca
GGCCTGGGAGGCCAGGCAATATGCACCTGAGAGGGCAATGTGTGAAACTGTGAGTGTGAAGCCAAAGGTGCACTGGAGACCCCAGAAGTTTGGAAAAGCCAGGAACATGGATCGTCTAAGAAAACCTGCAATGGGGGAGCAAAACTAGCACAAGAGAGATGCCATGGGATCGGTGATCACTAGAAGTGCCATGGGGTGGAACCATGCAAGACCTTTGGAGCTCATAATTTGCCACAGATTGCTTCAGATACTGGACAAGCAACTATAGGATTTAACAATTACCCTGCTGGATTTTGGACTTGTTTCGGTCCCAATGTTTTGTACCTTCCTGTTTGCAACTATTGGAATAAAAATGTTTGTCTCCTGCCCTTGCATGTTGAAAGTGTTTAACTTTGTTTTCATTTGCACAGCTAAGAGTTTGCCTTACATTTCAGAGACTTGGGATTTGGACTTTTCAGCAATGCTGAAACTGTTTCAGTGCTGAAACTGTTAGGACTTTGGCAACTCTTGCAGATGGACTAAATACCTTTTGCATAGAGGGACGTGCATGAGTCTTTGAGGGGCCAAGGACAAAATGTTATGTTTCTAAGGTAATGTTGATTGACTTATTGCTGGTTCTTAAGAATTGTTAAGTTGTGTTATAATGCTCAAGTTGTAAAATGGTAAGAATTAGCATGTCTTGGTATCTGGTGGCTGATTTGAAGAAATATGTCTGGTTGTCAGGTTGACAAGGGGTGGATTCTTATGGTTAATACATTGTGTCAACTTGAGAAGTTTAAAAGTTTAACTGAGAGACTCAACAGGGAGCCAGGGTTCTTTGTAAATATCTTCATCCTGTGCAATAGAGGGCAAGAACATTTTGTGAGTGTTACACCCACCCTGAAGGTTTTGCAGGGGTGGCCTGTGTGCAATCTAAGGGTAGAGAAGAGGCTTGCATTTTGCTCCTTTTTGCTCTGGCTGCTGCCTTAAAGCATTGCCCCAGTGTCATGCCAACCTGCCTTGGAGCCAGCTGATTATGGACTAAAATCTCCAGAAACTGTAAGCTAAATAAACCTTTTCTTCCCTAATTTTGGGTGTCAGGTGTCTGTCTTAGCAATGAGAGAAAGTAACCAAGACACAGTGCTGTACATCATGAAGCCATTGTGGCTGGGTTCTGGTGAGGGTTCTTTTTGCTGGCTTGCAAACTTCCATCTTCTTGCTGAGTCCTCACACAGCATAGAGAGCAAAGGCACCCATGTGTACACCTCTGATATCTCCTTATAAGGGCACTAATTGCATCATGAAGGCCCCACTCTTAAGATCTCATCTAAACCTAATTACCTCCCAAAGACTCTATCTCCAAATCCCATTACATTTAACACAAAGTTTTGAGCAAACACAATTCATTCCACAACAGTGAAATTGAATTAAATAGTTCTGAAGTCCTTATGTGGTTCTCTTTTGCTCTCCTGTCTCTCATTTTCCAACATTTCTTTGCTTTTCTGTGTGTGAAGTCAAGTCTTCATACACAGATACTGTCTGGTACTTTGCCAGACAAGGTAAGGAGCTAAAACTGTTGTTATAGGGCTTCTGATCTTTCCTCATTATGAAAGCAGAGCTGGCTATACCTTGAAACTCGTTAGTATTTCTTTAGCATATCTCATTTACCATTATAGGCTTAAACTAGGCTATATACTCTGGTGAGCAAGAAAAAGAAGCTGTAAGTCCTCCACACCTGAGGAACAACTGGAACGAGGATGGGCAAAGTTTTTTTATTAATGGTCTACTAGCAAATATTTAAGTTTTCATGAGCTACAAGGTCCCTATCATAACTTCTCAGTTCCACTATTGTACCTTGAAAGTGGCTATAGACAATATGTAAATGTATGAATGTGGCTATTTTTCAATAAAGAACATTATTTACAAACAACAGTCCATGGGTCCATTTGGCCCATTTTGATCACAGTCTCCTGATCCTTGTACTCTGTTTCTTCTTCACTTTTGTTTCTTCTCTGTATTCCAGCATTTATCCAGTAAATATCTGTTTACCTTCATTTATTTTATTCTTGACAGTTTCATTGACTCTGTCTTTTGAATTTCCACCTAGTCTTCAAAACTTCTTGCTAAAGGTTAGTTCGAGTAGTCCCCTGTATGTGGTATAACACCCTAAAGCCTAAATCTGCTTTTGGACCTGTAACACCCTCCACTTTTGCCACCCTGGGATGGGAAAGCCAATCAGAGAGAATGACATTGTAACTGAATGTTTTCTTCTCTGCTTTGAACTATTTCTAGAATTTGGTTGCCTGTTACTATGTAGTACATCCCTGGGGTGAACTGGGACTCCGTAAATCAATAGCCATCAGTCTAATCCTTGTTGCCAGGCACCTGTAGCTATGGTAATCCACCAGGCATCTTGATTTAGATCTTGATTGCATACAGTTCTTTGAGTAGGAAGAAGATGGCACATATTAACAAAGTCTGACTTACTTATTGAGCAAAGATCAGCCATGGCTACTCAACATTTTCATCTACAAAGACGGATGCCTTCCTTTCCCTTCAGTCACAGAAGTCTCTTCTTAGGGGCCGGATGGGCGATGAACAGCCTGCCTGGTGTTATTGTTGTAATGAATTTCATTCCCTGAGTGCCCTTTGTGGCTGCTTCTGGGGTTCAGTCCACCATGACCCTTTGTGCCTGGAGTATGGTCCCTGTCTCACAGCCCCATGTTTCATCTCAATCCAGCAGGTAGTGTTATCTCCCAACAAACAGATCACATCACGCTTCCGCTCCCCATAGTAAAAAGCAACGTGTGTAAATGCCTGCAAGGCCCCAAATCATCTGACTCCCTCTCCAACTCTTTACTCTTCCAACTTCATCTTCTACAACTCTCTTCTCTGTTGGCTCTACTCCAGCTACATTCCTCCTATTGTTATTAACATACTCCAATCAAGTTCCATTGTCTGCACAACTTCATTGCTATATTCAGGTCTTGGTTCTAATATCTTCATACCACTGAAGGTTTTATTAAAAATTGATGAACCACCACTACCATTCTGGCACTCTCTAACCCCCTGATTCTTATTTACTTTTCTGTAGAGCATTTCTTCTGACATTCTATATGTTTACTTATTAATAAATTCATTTTTTCTTCTCACTAGAATATAAAGCCTAATGAAGGCAGAGATGCAGTCTGCTCAATTCATTGCTTTTTAAAATTTATTTTAAAAAATTTATTTATTTTTCAATTATTGCTTTATCTCAGTACCTAGAACTATATTTGATGCATAAAGGAACCTCCATAAATTTGTGTAATCAATGAATGGGTGAATGAATGACTAAAGGAAGGTGACTTGTGGACTTTCTCTATGTCCTGAAAGTCCTTCCTTTGAATAAAAGGTCTAATAATCTACGTGATGGGATGGAGGGAGGGGGTTAAGATGGTAAATGTAATGAAGACCATGTAAATCTATTAGACCCATTAGCTCTGTGGAGGGAAGCAGAATAAATGAAATTCTGCTTAAATAGGAATTAATTTTATTTCTGAACTGTAAATGCTTCCAAAATCAAGCATAGGGTTTCTTTACAAATCAAGATTTCCTATATATGATGACTTCATGTCATCATATTTTATCTTGTTTTTTTTGCTCGTAGAAATGAGAAAAATGCTTATTATACATCGACAGGAAATGATGAGTAGGTTAGCTTTTCTCCACAGGTGTTCTATGGAACTTTATGTCAGAAGAGTTGTTCTAAGGAAGAACAGAATCCCTAACATGTCAGTTTGGAAAAGGCTCTAATTAAGATAGCGAATAATTGTAAAAGTTAACATTGATTGGTTATTATTGTATGCAAACCTCTGTGCTATACACTTTACAAACTTACTTTTTTTTTTTAATCTTGTTCATTCTGTGACTCCTAAGACACATTAGCCTATTAAAGACTCTGAAAAGTCCTGTAGTAGTACCACATATTTTTCCACCACCCTGAGGATACTTATTAACACTTCATGGATCTATTGTCCTGCAAAACACAAATTGGAAAAATGCTGCTTTCAATTAAGGGAATTAAATAGAAGAGCAGAATTATGGCAAAACAGATTATTTTAAGGAATTTAATAAGGATTGACCTTTGGGGTCTTTTAATTTAAGATAGCTATCTGCTAGACTCTAGGTGATAAGTAGCGATACCATCTTCTTAGGCCCAGTAGCATAATCTCCCTTTAATTGTCCAAAAAATTGTTTTTCTAAGGATCAATACATACCTAAGGAAAACTTTTTCATACTCCTGGAATAGAGTTCATGGTTTTACTTATCCAAACCTGTCTATTTAAAAAAATGTTGGTTTGGGTAACCAGGAAGGGATTTTCAACTCTTTTGGGTGGTAAAAAATTTTGTCATGTTAGAACAGGAACTATATAATTTTAAAGTAATGAGGTTGGACATATGCTTGTATGAAAGTGTGTTTGAGTGTGTGGGGCTGTGTGTGTATGTGTGTCATTAGAGGTTTTCCTAGCTATAGAATGTGGTCTTACATATAGTGTTACCAAATGTGGCTCAACAGGACTCCTTGTCTGGTGCTACAGTCTGTGAATTGGGAACCTGGGTGTTCATGGAGCGTAGAGTGAGGTGTACCTCTATCCTCTATCTTATTCACATTAAAAAAAGAGATTTTGTTAAAGAATCACTTTCTGACTGCACTCTGCCATCTGGAGGGCATCTCTGCCCCAGAAAGAGCGGGCAGTGCCCTGTGTCCTCAAGCCATTCCCCAGGTTGTGCAAAGAACAGTATTCCTTTTCACTCAGCAAGGTATTAGCATCAGACATAAACCTGCCAGGCAATTACAGTATTGTGGAAACCCAGCTCTAACAAAAGAGAAAAATGCTAACAAGGAGCCTGGGCATTGAGCTTTTAAGAGGCATGCTGAGCCTTTCAGGGAATTTAAGCAAGGAATCAGCAGAAACCACAGCCAGGAGGAAATAGGATGCATTTGCTTATGTCAGAACGGTGTGGAGAGGTATTTGATGAATGTTTTTGCAAAGCATTTTTTCTTCTCCCATCCAGCCGGGAGTTCCTTTTTCTGGGTTCCTGCAGTGCCTATGTTCTGAGTCTCAGCTCATTGTTTTTCACTTGCGTGCTTGTCATCTCTCCCGTGGAACCAGTGAACTCCTAGAGAACAAGATTTTGCAATATTTATTCTTATCTCCTAGATGGGTGCTGAATAGAAACTTGAATAGTTGAGTAGCTGTCTCATGTTCATATTCTGTACTATAAACTGTTTTCTCTGAGCCAGGCATTGTTTTGTGTGCCTCAAAACATTAGCCCTTTAAATCCTCTCACTACCCATTTGAAATGTGTACTACTGAGCATGGGGATGCGGGAGGGAAAGTCCTTACCCAAGGTCTTACACCTAGAAGGAAGGAGGATTTGGACTCAGGTAAACTAGTTCTAAAATGCTGCCACATGTCATCAGCTAGGGACTACTTCTGGAATCCCTTTCCTTCTACATCAAGGGCCATTAACCTTTTATGTTCTCCTGAACCCCTGAGGCTACCTAGGAACTCTTTCCTTAGAATAATACTTTTAAGTGCACATGCACACAAAATAAAATGCGTAAGATTAATCAATTACAGTGAAATACAGTTTCTAAGCCAATCATAATGAAATATAATTACAATGAAGTCCAGTTACAAAAATATTTTAAATATTCTATTTTTTTTTAATTTGTGAGATCATAATGCACATACTTCTTTATTAACACATTTAATACCCAGAGCTGGCACTGGGTCTAATCATTACTATAATTTCTAAACAGTTATGAGTGTAGTTTGGAGATAGCATAAAGATATCAGAAAGTAACATTTGGAGAGAGGTATCTGCAACAACTACAAAATGACAGGAAGAGATTTGTTATTTCTATTGGTGACAGTCAAAGGTGCTGCTCACTGCACTGTGGTGCATTGTCTACATTCATAACAGAAGGAAATGGCAAAATTCAGTTAGAAGTTAGGAACTGACAGAGATGTATTCTTTTTCATCCGAGTTGGCAGGTTCCCTGAATGCAAGTGTTCCGTGTAGACCTATGTAAGGACCTCTGCTCTAGATCCTTGACCCTTCCTCTCTCCTCAGTGTGATGTATTGCCAAATATGGTCAACAGCACCTGGATGGTTGTTGAAGTACAGACTCACAACTGGACCTATGGGTTTGGAATATTTTGAAATTTGTGTAACAATATGAGCTTTGAGTTATTTTGGTGCACATCAACATTTGAGAAGCACTGCAAAATGTATGCTCCCAATACGTGAGAAGATATGAACAGCTTTTTTGAAGAAAACAAAGGACATTAAGGTAGCCATTGTTGATTTCTTATTGTCTGACTTGAAGGCCTGTAATGCTTACACTCTTTTGTTTTATATTATTTTGTTTTGTTTGAGTTTATTGTGTGTGAATGTATGAACAACCATTTTGAAGAAAACAAGAGACACTAGGGTAGCCATTGTTAATCTCCTATGGTTATGTTTTGAAGACTGTATTGCTTGCAGTGTTGTGTTCTGAAATGCTTTGTTGTGTTTGACTCTGTTCTGTTTTGCTTGATTTGGTTTGGTTTTATTCTTTTTAAAATAAAAAAATGTATATATATGCTCCCTTAGGTTATACCAGCGAAGAGCTATGTACTTGAACAGTATAAGGAGGTATGATTGTGTTTTATTCTATCTTCCTATCTGCTTTTATAAGCTAATTTCAGGTGGGGCAGAACTTAACTGGAGAAATGGCACAATATCCACTGTAGGTGTATCTGACTTCTCAATCTTCCTCTGGGACCACCTTCCCTGAAGAGGACAAGGGTGCCCTTACAGTGGACCTCCAAAATTTGTGAGGGTTGTTCCTAGAGCACCCGTGATTTCTGAAAAACTGAAAAATTCAGATATGGTCAGAAAAATACCTATAAGTTCCTATTTTTGTAGTTTAATCGCTAAATATGCTGTGGCTCCTGTAGTAACGCAATTTAATTTAATAAAATACTGTATTAATAAAGCCTTAGAAGGTACAGAGCGTTTTGGCCACATCTTAGGGATCTTAGGGCTTTAAGAAGAACAAAACTGAGAACATTCAAGATAGCTACATGTGGTGCATCAACTGGTTATGATGTGGGAAAGCTGGTGCATCTGCCAGAGAAGGGTTACAGGGCTCAGCCAATCAGTAGCAGGAGAACTGAATAACACTTTCAGATTCAGATTGGCTACTTGCAATACCACCCCCCAAACAAACAAAAAAACAAAAGCAGAACAGTTGCAGAGAATATTTGTAGTTTCTGCAAAATTGCGGGGTTTCCATGAACAATTATTAGTTAGATTCTAAGGAAAAATCTGCCAGTGACTGAGGCCTGGAACTCTGAATTGTGACTTCATGAAAGTATACTTTAGTCTGCATCTTTGCCTCCTGCAGGTGATGGGTGGACTGATCCTCAGGTCTACTTCCTGTGTTTGGGGGCTAAATCAGTAGAGCTCATGTAGCAGATTATTTTGAGTCTCAGACCCAAGTCTAGTTCTCCAATTCAGCTCTAGGTGAGAAATAGCATTTTACCTTTTGCCTAAGCTCTATTTCTTAATTGGTGCTGGATCTTCTGAGGAAGAATCTGATTAATTATCCTCCTCAAATTGTAACAGTATTGCCTGTTAGGAAACTTAAGGCAAGTGCCCAAATTCTAAGAATGCCGTTTTGTAACAACTTCATTCCTGAACCATTGCGTGACCCTACTCTTGTTTTTCCATTTATTTTCCTCTTCGTATGAATTCATGTTCTCTTTCTATTCTGTTACCTTAATTTATTTTCTCTATATTTATAAGGCACTTTAAAGCATTTTTGGAAAAAAATTAGAGTCACATATTCATAAATAAAGACCAATATAAAGACAAATAAATGTACACACTTGTAGACAGAGATGGAACCTCTGCAGGACCAGTGCATTGACCTGCTGCAGGGGGTACCCCGCTCCTCGTTTTTTACATAAATAGTGCTCCTCTGAGGACCGCAAGCCACTACAAGGCAAATAGTGGAATTATGCAACTGGTGGCTGTGATCCAGGACTTCAGACAAGTTTAATCTCTGTATAGTAGTTGGCAGTAAAAAGATAAAGAAGTTTTGGTAACCAAGGGCATTTGGGTAAGCTGTTCATTTGTAAAAAACATTCTTGAAACATTCTAAAAATGTTCTTCGCTCTTGGGATACATGGTTGAATGGAGCTGGCTTCCCTCTTCACTTAGAATATTCAATGATTTCAAAGCCAGGAATTGGAGCCTTGCCTCGAGATAGGATTATGCCATTTTCGGGCTAAATGAATCCGAATACTTCTTATTACACTTAAGATAATAACTGGACTCTATTTGTCGGATCTACTTTCCACTGTCTCTTTCATCAGCTTCACATATCACCACTCTTTGAAACTCCTTTTGTCCCCAGTGTCTCTGCACACACTGTCCTTCTGTCTAAAACAACCTCCGCATCACCTTTACCAGTTGAGTGCCTGTGCTCAGTCGTCCTTAGGACTTATCTCAAACCTGTCTCTCTCTTGGAAGCCTTTGTTGAGTCATCACTCCATCAGAACAAGTCCTCTGTTACATTCTTCACAACCTTCAACATAAAGTTAGTGAGTATTTAATTATTCCTCCTATTTTTTCTTTATGTTTTACCTACTAGTCCCCAACCACATGGTCTGTGGTGTGTCTTGTAAATTTCCAGGGAGGCCAGCAGTGAGGAATTCATTGAAGAAGTGTGTGACAATGGGTACTAGGTGGCAGAAGATATTGAATAAAGAAAATATAACTGTGAAAGGGAGCATATTTATATCACTTTAAGAGGAGGAAGAGTATTATGGTTTTGATCGAGAATGTCTCCCAAAGGCCTTGCCTGCTCATAAGAGGAGGTTTTGCAAGGTTACTAAATCATGGGAGCTAATATAACTGACTTGCTGTTAGCAGATGGGGTCTGGTTGGAACAGGCCAGTACTGGCTTGTGAGGTGGGAGGGTATCTCTCCCTTTCCGATTCCTCCCTTCTCTCTCTACTTCCTGGCCACCATGATGTGAGCAGATTTTCCTCCACTGTGCCCCTCAGCTACCTGGTTTCTGCTTTGGAGGCAGTCTCCCACTGACTGAAACCATCAGCAAAAATGAGCTACTCTTTCTTTAAATTGTAGACGTGGGATATTTTAACTAAAACAAGAAGATGGGTTCCATCTAGTCATATCCTGAATATACAGAGGTGTTTATATGTGAGGTGAATCAACTAGAGGGTTTGCCCTGGGAATGAGTAGATCTCCTATTTTTAAAACAGCAGGACAAGAGAAAATGAATTAAAGTTGTAGGAGAAGAAAAGTTAGACATTAAGACTCTTCTGAATCTCAGGAATAATGAGATCTGGATCAGAAAGATACTATTTCCTGGTGATCAGAAACTAGATTATGAATTCAAAGTCTAACTTCGTTACTTACTAGATCTGTGACTTTGGATAATTTAGCTAAACTCTCTCTGTGACATTTGTTTTTTTTTTAAATGGCATCTACCATATACATAGAATAAATATACAATTGATGCTTCAATTGCAGATATTTTTAAGAGTAAAATGGGGCAGTGAGTGTTGTTAATAATTTTGATAGAATAGTAAGTATGAATTGAGACTATGCCCAACATATAAAGTATGGGCTTTCCAGTCAGGTGTTATAAATTAATGTATGTCACTCACTTAGAGGCATGCCTGACAATGTTAAAGGCAAACTATTACTATTAAGAGGTAAAAACCTCTCTGGAGACTTTGGGAAAGGATAGATAGTGGATTATATGGGAAGTTTATAAGTGAAACTATATTGTGGTTTAATTCCTTGATATGTTTACCCTTACTGTTATTTATTTATTGAGACAGAGTCTGTGTAGTTCAGGCTGGTCTTGAGCTCAGTATGTAGCTCTGGCTGGCCTCAAACTAGAGGCAATCCTCCTGCCTCAGCTGCCTGAGTGCTAGGGTTACAAGTGTGCACCATGATGCCTGGCAATCTTCTGCTTGTAAAATCTTTTTTTGTTTATTTATTGAGTCCACTGTTGATGGCCTTTGGTTAATTTCTAGCTTCTGGCTATTATGAAGATTGCTGATTTGCCTATCCTTAGATTTGGGGATGTATGAGTATGTAATGTGTTGGGTTTATATTAGACCTAAGAGTTGAATTGCTGGGTCAAAAAGGGGTACACAATTCAGCTTCAGTAGAATATGCTCCAATATTCCTGGGGCTGTGAGACCAATTCACCTTTCTACCAGGATATACAGGAACTCAATTCCTCTTCATTTTCACCACTGTTAGGCATTGTTGGTCTTTGGAAAATTTTGCCATTCTCACTGTGAGAATTAAAGAGTGTTTATGAATTTCACCTAATTGTAACAACACCACACTACCATTTCTTGAGGACCTACTAACTGTTGGGCACCATGCCAGCTGCCCGAGACTTCATCTATGTTTATATGTTACTGTTGCCCACATTTTACAGGCGAGAGCTAGAGGGATGCAATAATTTACACATGTCCACAGATCATAAGTGGCAAGGCCAAGATCAGACCCAGTTCAATTTGTTTGTTG
>RJWT010052209.1:0-10592 GCA_004365215.1 Cuniculus paca
GGGAGGAAAACAGGCTTGCTCCTCCCCTTTTGCTCTTGCTGATTTTTCTCTTTTACTTCCATGAACAGTTGCCCCTCTGCTATGCCACCCTACCTTGCAGCCAGCTGATTATGGACTGAAACCTCTAAAAACCGTGAACTAAATAAACCTTTTCCTCTAGCTTTGGGTGTCAGGTATTTTGTCTTAGCAATGAGAGAAAAGTAACTAAGACACCCACTAAAGCCTCAGCTGTAATCCCCGTGACATAGGCTTGGCCATTAATGAAGAGGTACACCTTCATTCATGAGTATGCTAGCAGTTCAGGGGTCAACCAATGTACAGATACCTGTAACAAGAACCACACTTGGGAAGAGTAAGTGTATGGACAACACTTTTGCATGGACAACATAGCCTTTTGACAAGTGGTTACATTTGTTCCAATGTGAAGAAAACAGAAAATACCCACAAATGCAGAGATACTGTAGTCAGGAAGCAAGATGGTGTCAGCACATCTTGTCATTTATAATATCACTGGGGGGAATAACTCACTGAATCCAAAGGTAATGAGAGAAGTCTAGAGGCTCTGAACATGGCTGCTGTTGATGACAGTAAGGTGTTGCTCTGCAGAGTGGTTGGCAGAGTCTTCTATTATGGTCTTGACTTTATTTTATGAGGCACCTCATGGATGGCTGGTAAAGAAAGTGTTAACATGGTTGAAGCTGTCAGAAACTTCAGGACTACATTCTTGCAGTTTAAGAAATCCACTGTAGCAGTAAATGGCCCAGTCATTGGAGTAGGAGTATCCATATCATCTCCTTTTAAAAAAAATTAAACATTTTTATTGGTATATGATTGCAACACATAGTAATTACATTAATCTTGGGGAATTGGTACATATACATATTGTATCTTAATAATTTTGCCTTCAACTTCTTCTCCTAGCCCTCCCCCACCTGTACCTCCAGGTCTCCGGTCTATATTTGCCTCTTTGTGGTATGGTTGGGGCTAATAAAAGGCCTGAGTTTCAAACATCCTACATTTCCTGCAGACAGAGTCCAGAAGGCTGTGCTGCATTTATGCTTCCTGAGATTATGGGAGAGGTATCTGCAAATGAAGTGTTGCTCTGTGGGCGGAAGCTGATGGTATAGGAGGCTTGTGGCAAGGACCTGGTTTCTCAGGTGTTTTAGTCAGGAATCTTCATTCTGGAAATCATGACTGGAGTCAAGGACCTCACCCATTGTAATACAGTTGGGCTGGAGATGTCCAAGGCCTTTGTGCACTGTAGTATGAAGCTGGGCTGAGCATCCCAATAAGAGACCAATGCAAAGTGTTGAGAAAGAGTTGGGGCTCGGCATGACCTTCACGTTAAAATATTTGCAAGGGAAATGATCAATTTTGCTTGGCAGGCAATGCATTGGTGACACTGGAACTTGTTTGAACTGGATATGGGTGGCCCTCACTTGCCGCAGTCCATTCTTATATCCTAAAACATGTTCATAAACTTATGTTACACTTACATAGAGTATATACAAGTAGAGAAGTATAATGGGGAGCACTAGACTGATCTTCAAAGCTCCATGTTTTTGTCTTCTTTGGCTAGTACTGTATTAAAAACAATCGTGTTTCATTCATTTTGGGTGACAGAAAATCTGGAACAACATGTGTTTTCCTCATTTTTTTCCCATCTAGAGCACAGAACCTAAAGGAGCTTTAGCCAGTCTCATCTTCCCTGCCCCCATGTAGAGACACAGAAAGAGCTGAAGTGTTTCCCTTGTTTCCAAGGAGGGCAAAGATCGGATACTTTAGAAATGGAAAATTCTAAATGAAAAACAAAATTTAACTTTTAGGAAAAATATTTCTGACAAACTTTGTCCACAAGCAATTAGGATCCATGCTGAGATATCAGGAGGTTCTTCTTTCCTAATATGCCTCGTTCTTACTCAGTTAATATGAAGAAACCATTGTGTCTCTAGGAAAAAAAAGCTCACTTTGTAGCATTAGTGAATCACTGCATAGTTTAAATATGATATCTAAGTTGTTAGTCTTAGTGGTTTTAAATAGTTTTAAAACCATTTTGGAAAATAATTATGTAAGTGATTCTCATTGGGTGAGAAATGTTACTTTATATACAACCTTGGTTTTCTGTCTACAGATATGATTGATGTACTACACAAGAATATTTTTATGTTTATAAAACATACTTTTTAGGCTCATTTAGAATATGTTTTATTGGAGTTGGGGATTTAGCTCAGTGGCATAATCACCTGCCTGGCAAGTGTGAGGTCATGAGTTCAATCCCTGGTCCTGGGGCGGTGGGGGTGGGGTGGGGAGAATATGTTTTATTTAATAAGCTAAAATTATTTTGGCACACTATTAAATACAGAAACTCCTTTCAAAGCAAAAAAAAATATCCTCCTTTATATGTGACATTTAACACTCTTAAGTTTCTGTGTTTATGTCTGTGCTATGTATGAGTACAGTATGGTGTCCAAGAATGCTGTATGTGAAGAGATAAGTGCATCTATTTTGCAGAGGGGGCACTGATTCCTGAACACAGGTGTCTATGAGTAGTTAGGCTTCTGGGTTTGCAGTCACATTGATTGTATAAAGAATGAAGTAAAATCAAGACCTTATTTTAGTATAGTTTTGAGGTTTACCCTTAGAACCAATCACTTCCCTGGCCACACAGAGCTGTACAGTGTGTATATCTGCCTTTATTTGGATTGATTGTGTTTTTGCATCTGTGAAAACCAGTTGTTCATTCAGTAGTTTAAAAAAATATAATGAACTATACAATCTGTAAAGATTTTATAGCTGTTAATTTTCAGCCATAAAAACTGGGTAAGTGATATTTCTTAATTCACACAAGAAAATCCTGAATCAAATTTCCTTCTTGATCATCTTCCTAAGTTACCAAAAGCATGCCCTGAACTCATACTGCAAAAAGTTTGCACTTACTGAATACCAGAATATTTTTAAATATTTTATGGGCAACATGATTATCTATGATTGGTACTTACATATGGCAATGGAAAATAATTCCAAAATATTCTGTATTGTTTTCTCTCAGTCTTTCCCAGTTTTTCTGTACCTTTTAAATGTTCATCAGTAAATGTTTATTGAGTGCTTTAGAGTGGATGGTCACCATGCTAAGTATTACAATTGCAAAGATGAAAAGATGAGATCCTGGTGTTTTATGAAATTCCACTGAGTCAGTTGGGTCAGTAGTCAGTTGTTTGGATTCTTATTTGAGGCCCTTATTAGGTATTGTTCTTGCATTGACCAGGGAGCACCACAGACTCTGAGAAAGAAGGATCTTATTTATCGGCTCTGACTTTGGGGCAAATTTGCAACTATTATGAGCTTTAGATTTCTCAGCTGTTAAGGGAGAAAATCATATCACCTTTCACACATTTATAACTGAGAGTCATCACTATTAGTGTAACTGTCTTGCTCTCCTTTTCTCTCAGTGTATCTAAAACTTTTTGAAAACAACGTGGCCGAAAAACTAATAGAATGAATTCAGCAAAGGGAGTATTTTCTGCTCCTGGGCACGTTGTTCTCTGTCTACTCATTTATCCTACCAAGTAATTTAAAATTTTATGTGGTATTATATTTGGATATATTTGTTAAGAAAAATAGCAGGATCTAACCCTCTGACACATCAAAGCACAACAGCAGGTGTGACCTTCAGTGGTCTGCGTCTGCACGCTTGTGTGTTCCAGAATTCTATGAACACACGCAATGGATCCATCTTGTGAGAATACCACGGGACCCACACTTCCTGCACGAGTCTCATATTACGCAGAACCCCTCGCTCCCCAGAGAAAAAGTTTTCACAGAGTCAGACAAGAAATGCAGGCTCCTGGTGGTTCATTCTGTTGTTGTTCAGCAGTTATTTGTCAACTCTGCAGATAGTGAATAATTTAAAACAGACGTCTTCATGCATAACTCAACAAAACCAAACCTGTGATATCATGTGTGGACACATTTCCTGAATAGAATTTGCAGCCTTTGATTATTTGTACCTTTCCTTCTTCTAAATTCCCAAATATTCAGTTACAAGATTATTTGCTGATCTGAAGCACAATTTTATTAATTGTGCTCTATCCAATTGTATTGACATCGCTGTTTTCAGTGTTCATGTGTCTTCCAAATACCTCACAGGAGGGGCACCTCAGGAGCATTCCTGTTGAATTTACTGTGTTGTCCCTCTGGACCTGACATTTGAGTTACTCTGATTACAGCATCCCTATTTAGGCAAACCTCTTGTTTCACATTCTATCTCAGAAAGGACAATTTCAGTTAACTAATCTTTTGGCTTAGGTATTTTAATGAAAAATATTGTAGCTGAGATGAAAATTTGGATCTTCAAAAAAAAAAAACAACGAAAAAGCTACTTTGCAAACAGTGTTCAGGCAGTAAACTATTTGTGCTATCAATTGATAACATCCTATAATAATGTCGACCATGAATTTACATGTATGCCATTAAAAGCAACTAGAGTTGGGTTATTTCCAAATGCTGCTTTTGTTTCTTAAGAGAGTACATTGAAAAGGAAACAAGAAAGAGTTATATTAGTTTCTTAGGGCTTTTGTAACTAATTACAATAAGCTTTATGTCTTAAAAAAGCAGGAGTCTATTCTTTCCAATCTCTGGAAGGCAGAAGTCTTTTTGTTTTTGGTTTTTTTTTTTGAGACAGGATCTCACTAGGTAATAAGGCAGGCCTTGAATTTGCTAATGTAGTTCAGGAGACCAGAGGCCAGAAGTCTGAAAGCAACTTGCTAGCAAGGCCACAGTTTCTCTTGAGGCCCTAAGGAGATTCTTTCCTCACCTCTTCTAGATTCTGGTGGCTAGAAGTGTTCCTTGGCTGTGGCAGCGTTAATTCAATCTTTGCTTCTGTCTTCAGATGGTTTCTCTTCTCCATGTGTCTTCTTTTCTTTGTCTTGTGGAAGGGTGCCTATCACTGCACTTCGAGGCACTTGGATGATTGAAGAAGATCTGGGTTCAAGGTTCCTAACTGAATTACATTGGCAGAGACCTTTTTCCCAAGTAAGGTCATGTTCCTAAGTTTCAGGGGTAAAGAGGTGGACATCTCTTTTCAGGAGCCGCCATTCATCCCGTGTCACATGTTAAGATTTTATCACTAATCATTTCACTTTGGATGTATGTAAACTATTTCTTAGCAACCAATTTTATTTTCTCCGTTATACCACCTCGGAATTCACTAAAACAAATTTATTTGACAGAATCATGAAGCCAATTTTCCTTTATAGTTCAACTATAATAATGTGTCCTTGTAGTATTTCCACATACAGCTTGAAAGTGGCAAAATTCCTTTTACAAACAGGTGGATTTTGTTTTAGGCAGGTGAGTTTTGGAATCCAGCAGCCACTTCTCTGAGAGTTTTGTTCAAAGTTGGGAAATCTTGTAGCATTTACAGTTCTGGGGTAGTCACCACAAGATGGCAGTCTTAGCTTACTGCAAAGCCTCGTTCTAGCCTTGTGGTTTCTGTAGAAAGTGATTGCCAAAAACATTACTTTTTCCTTCTCTCTAAATACAATAACACAGTTAAAATACTAGAATACAAACCAAATAAATGTATACTCCATAGAAAGAGAAATAAGACAGAGTTAAAACAAAAATGCAAGGGGCGCAGAATTTCCAGGTATTTTGAGATTATTTCTTCAGCTTTTATTTTGGGTTAAGACTAATTACAAGTCCACGTTGTCTTATGTGTCCTCCCGAGTTTCTGGGCCTGTGGTTCTATGCTTTGGATACATGTTAGAACCCTCTTGGGGGCTTTGGAAAATACTGATACCTAGGTACCCATGAAAGAGTTTGCTTTGCTTGGATATGGGGAATAAATGGTGAAATACTTCAGATAGAAAGAACAGCAAGGCCTATAGAGATGTGTGAGAAGCCGTACTCTTGAGTAAACAGTCATGGTGGAGTAGTAGAAAGATGCAGAGTAGAGGGGGAAGGGATTAACATATAGCAGCAACTGTGAGAAGAAGGGTGCCAAGATAGGAACATCTAGGGATAAACAGTAGTTGTTGAGTGAGACCATTCACAATGTGGAAGTCCCTATGGAATTCACATTTTTCTTACTGTCTGAAGTGTCAGACAACAAGACCTTATGACTTAGGACAGCCCCTGGGACTCTGTTTCTTGCAACCACAGGAGCAGGTCACCAGAGACCTTCCAGTGGTCTGGCAGTTTGGAGTTTCAGAACTTTTTCCTATTAATGTCATCCCTCCTACCTGTGGGGGTTCAGTGCACTTTAGCATTGTGGATTGATTAATCCTCCTCCAGCTACTGAAATATGCCAGTGACAGACTCTTGGTCAACTTGGACACTCACAAATCCAGATGTAGAAGACTCAGTGTGGTGGCTGTCAACCTCGATCTTATCTGATGCAAAATTATGTTTGTATCAGAAATTTATTAAAATTATTTGTATATTTCTTTCGAACTTTCATAAAGTTATGTAAATAGAGCACTGTAAGAGAAATCTCATTGCAAGAGGATTCATAGAGTATACACAGATCCCTACTTTTTAAAATTATATTTATTTTTGTGATTGCCTTTTATGCCTACCAGCTGGGAAAACAAAGCAGAAAAAGATCAATGGATCTCAGTCAAGGAGGGACAATGCCTCTATTTAGTCACTTTCTCATTGCTGGGACAAAATACTTGGCACCTGCAACTTAAAGGAGAGGTTTATTTTGGTTCACAGTTTCAGTGGATTCAGCCCATGGCTTGCTTACTGGATAAGGCAGAAATGGCATGGTAGAAAGGCATAGCAGAGAAAAGTTTTTCACTTCATGACAACCAGGAAGTAGAGAGACTAGGGAGGACCCATGGATAAGAATATACCCTTCCATGTCACGTCCCCAGTGACCTGCCCTATTCTAATCATGCCCCACATTGGAACGTAAATCTTTTGGGAGAATATTTTAGATGTAAACCACATGCACATTTTTCTATGGTAAAGAAAAATAAGAATCTGTCTTGATCATTCTTAACTTTGAGCGCATAATGAAATCTCCTATTGAAAAACCTATGCTGGGATTTTATATACAAAGATTTAGATTTAATTAGTCTGAATTGTAGCCTGGAAATTGAGATTTTTATACAGACAACTGAGGTAATATTAATATGCAGCTAATTTCGAGACTAAAATGGAAACTGTTGTACTCAGAGAAGTGACACAGTGTCACAAAGAAACAGAAGAAACAAAAAGAATCAGCAAAACACCCATATTTTCTGAGTCTCTGTGGCTGTTTCCAAGATGCTTGACAAGTACAGGTTTGCTGATTGAAATTATCTCTGGATAATATGAACCACTGTTAATAATAACAGCCCCTACTCCCAAACCTAATCAAGTAACACTTTGATGTATATTGGAACTGGGACAGTGGTTTGGAAGAAAGTTAGTGGATTGCAGGTGTTTATAATCAAAATGGAATCATATTTCCAAGTTTTTGTTTTGAAAAGTAGCATTCAGAAAGATTTCAGAGATGCTTTATGGTGTAGTCATTGCTTCAAGTTACCAAAATTCATTTCATTTATGTAAATGAATAATATTGTGAAGTGAGTAGCCATGAAGTGTTTGTAAAATGGCCACTTTTTTAAGTCGTTAGAAGTAGAAACGCTATGTTAAAAACTTGGTTACTTTAGTTAACTAAGTTTGTTAAAGGTAACTCACAGAAAAGGATGTTAGCAGTGCTGTGTTGTTAACTCCCTTTACTGCATTAAGTCAATATTTAACAATGATGAGAACAATTCTTCACATAGGTACTGCTGTCATCTTCCATGGGTGGGCCATGACTCAAGCCCATGTCTGTGAGTGAGTAATTTAGTCATTTTAGTTTGCCCTGGGTTCAAACCCTCTATTTTAGTTGCTCTGGAGACATCTTTACCAGCCGTTAGCAGGGTCCTATCTACTTTGGTTTACATTTATTCAGGGTGGTTTTGCAACCCTGTCTATTGGAAGCTGAAACAAGTAGATGTGAATTTGACGTTGCTTGTAAGACATTCCTCAATTATTCATCGAAGCCAAATGTTGTCTCTTTCACGCCAAACTTTAAATAAGACTTGATTTCTTTCGGTGCCAAGAAAAGCTCCACTGCAGAATTTGCTTACCTCTATCTCAAAGCAGCAGTGAACAACATAGATTTTACTGATGCATCCGTTGAGGGTAAGGGGGATGATTTACACGTCAAGAAAATGGTGCCATGTTACATAAAGGTCCCTTCCTTGTGCCCCCTCTCCTACCCTCCACCCCAGCCACTGCCAAGCGACTCATCTTCCTAGTTCCTTGCAGGCACTAATTTTGCCAGTTCGGCTAGGCATCTGTGTCTCTCCCCTCTGTACGGAGAACAACTGAGCCCTTTTTTATTCCTCGATAGCCAAACTTGTATCTTTAAACCCATAGATAGCAGTAAGGCACTAAAACAAACTAAGTCAAAGAAAGCAGTTAATTTCCTTTTATGAGAAAAGACAAATATTGCCAAAATTCATGGGCTATCCTTGTTCAACAGCCCTGTCTGTGACCTAAGGGAGATTTATAACTTCTTCCAAAGTTAAAAGCCAATGGTTATTATTTGAATTCACCTGAGCTAAGGGTTTGCTTTACTTTTAAGTTTCTAAGGGATACATAGCAGTTGTAGGTATTTATCGAGTTCGATGTGATGTTTTGATATATATAGTGTGTGTTAGGTCAAGCTAATCAACATACCTGTCACCTCGTATGCATTTTTTGGTGGTGTGAACATTTAAAACTACTCATAGCAATTTTGAAGTATCAATTGCATGAATGTTAGTTACAGTCACCATACTGTACAATAGACTACATGCACCTTTTTTCTTCTAACTGAATCTTTGTACCTTTCAATCAAAATTCCTCTGCCTCCTGACCTCATTCTCTCAGTCTCTGGTCACTACCAGTCTACTCTCTACTTTCATGATTTGAATATTTTTGGATTCCACATATACTTGAAATCTGAATAGAGGTTCCTTAAAAGTACTAAAAGTAGAGCTACCATAAGATCCGGTAGACACATTTCTGGGTGTGTGCTGGCAGGAAAGAAAGTCAATATGTCAAAAGGAATACGTGGAGGAGGTATCTATTCCCACACTCCCTGCAGCATTGTTTGCAATAGCCAAGATGTGGAGTGACCCTAAGTGCCCGTCCACAGATGAATTTGGATAAAGAAAATGTATTAATATATAAACAATGGAATACTACTCAGCCTTAAAAAGGAGGAATTCTATCATTTGTGACAACACAAATGAGCCTGGGGGACATTACGCTAAGTGAAATAAGTGAGGCCCAGGTCCTGCCTTTTAATATTGTGGTGTTTAGTCATGTGCTCTTTAGTTTACTTATTTGCTCTTCATCAAACTCTGTTGGAAACCAGCCAAGCCCAGTTTGTCCTGCCTTCTAAGAAGGGAGGAAGAGTTTCCAGAAGATACCCTAGCCCTTCACAGCTGTGGTTCTCACCCTCCTGCTTAACCTTGACCTCACCTGGTACCTTTATGTGTATATAAAGTGTAACTTACAAAATTCAGTTAGAAAATTCTGTGTTTACATACATCCAAGATCTGGATATTGGATATCAATTCTGAACTCACCCTTTTCATTGTTTAGCTCTGGATTATTTGGTAAAAATATACAAAAATTTTAAACATGCAGTGGAGCCCCACTGCTGCTTCTGGAACTGTCGGTGGAAATGGAAATTGTAATCATTAGACATGGCAACTTATTTTTCAGACTTACGCTCAGACATTTTGGCAAGGCAGTGAGAGAACGCTTGATTTTAAGATTTTCATAAGTTTTTCTTGCTGAAGAGGACTTTGGTCCAGATGTCATTAAATGATATTCTGTAAAATTCTTATTGAGGCTTACTGGGTTAGACAATGCTATCAGTTACCACTTAAAATGTTGATACAAGAGGCCCAAAAATTGTGATCTAGGCATGCTGTGCATTTCTGCAAGGATCCTATTGAGTGGGTTTTGGAAACTAAGAAACTTGTTTTGATCAATTATAATGTCAACTTCAATTAAAGAAGTAGATACTTGGCTTATGGGTAAAATCCCAAAAAGAAAATATTTAGATTCTTACTAAAATGAAACAATAAATTATAAATCAGCACCAAGAATTATTATTTTCTATAAAGTGTGATTAAGTACAAAAGAAAATGAAAACATGATTTTGTAGCCATGTGGCAGAACCATAAAGTCATCTCTGGGGGTGGGTGCTGGTGGGTGCTGGTGGCTGCCAGCAGGGTGGCATCATTGCCTTGGTAGATTTCATGGTTTGGCCTGGACTCCTGTCTTGCAAGCTCTTAACATGGATTTTGGCAGAACACTAAAAGCAGATCAATCTCTCATGAGTGAACTTATTACTAAGCTCATGCGGTTAAGCAGTGAAATCAGAATGATTCAGCCTACCTTTCCAGTCCCTCTCAGTCTTTCCATTGTTCCTTCTTTCCCAGGCAGGTGAGTTTTTCTTTCTTTTCTCTTTTCTTTTCTTCCTTTCTCTCTGTCTTCCTCTGTCTCTCTTTCTCTCCCTTTCTTTGTCTTTCCTTTTTTCTTTCTCTCTTTCT
>RJWT010052210.1:0-10591 GCA_004365215.1 Cuniculus paca
AAAAATGTACAGCATCGTTAGCATCCTAAATAGATGAAAAAGTGTTGGTGATCTTTGTAAATTACTGAGATAATTCTAAGACTTTCTTTTGGAATCCTCGATAACTTCATTTGAAGTATTTTTCCTTATTATTATTATTATTATTATCTCTAAAATAAAAGTTGTTGTAATATAATCATTCTTAAAAATTATTTTCATTAAGACTTGTCCTAACATTATGGTTTTATTATGAAAACATGTAATATACCTGCTCAGTATGAATGGAAAATGGAAAATCAAGTACATGGGCAGATGGAACTTATAAAGTCTTCTATATATTTTAATATTTTTACTGCCTAGACACAGCCTGTTGAGGCAGGAATGCTACCTGGTTCTTTATTTTATATCATAAATATATCATTCATTTTACAGCATTAAAACGTTATAAAATTTAAATTCCAGGAAAATTTTCAACACTCATGTTCCCAACAGAAAATGTTCTATGTTTTTTAAAAGTAAAAATTCTAAAACTTTAGGTAAAATATTCACATTCATAGCTGGCCTTGCAAAGACTAAAACTGGAGAAGAAAAGTTCATGTCTATGAGTGTGACTGATACAGGTGTTCACGCTAAGATGTTTATTCAAGATGAGATTCTTGGAAAAAACTGACAAGGATCTCAGCTCATTTTAAAAGGCAGCTTTAAAGTCAGATTTCTCTGTAAAAATCATTATTGCAAAAATAAAACAAAGGCAACTTTAGTAATCATTGGTTCTAGTTTGTGGTCGGCAACAAAAAGTATTGTTTAATAATTATTAGACATCATTTGATAAGATACAGTCTGCTTTTAGTTAGCTAGTAATATATAAAGGAGATATATCCTAATATTACAGTTGAAAACATTTGTGCATTTTTTAAAACTTCTCTGAAATTATAAAAAGACAGTATACAGTTATAAAATGATAATTTCATAAATAATTATAAAATGATAGGATATATAATATCAATGCTCAATAAGGTTGAGTCTAGAATGGTGGTGCTGAATCTGTGGCATGTGTGCCATAGCAGGTATCACTGAAAGCTCCAAAAGATTCGCCAGCACTGGTCTAGAATAACAGATAATGAGAACATATACTCAGGCAGGACACCATAACAGTGTGACTGTGTGTACAAGTGTGTTGTTAAATAAGCTGTTGGACATGCCATGCCCACCTTTTCTATGGTACCTAATTCCTGTCCTTTAGTCTTTTCAGCTACTGTGTTTTAATATCAACACCACCAAGGCAAATACCCTCATGCATAAGTTACTGAGTATGGATCCTTACACCATTCAGGGAAACCTCAACTATATTTCTTCCAATTTCCATGAAGTTATTTCCCTGTAAACTGTTACTCTCACCTTTCCTTTAGTTTCTTTCCAAGCTTTTCCCAAGCTTCTGCTCCTATAATTTTAAACTTCCCTTTCTTTGAAATATACTAACCTTATTCCAACTACAACCATATGCAACCCCATTCTTGAGAGAAAAGAAAAGCAAACAAAGGTGTCTGTTTCTGTCACAAAACATTCTTCACCCTTTCACATTATTTTTTCTTTTAGATTCCAAAATCCTCTGATTATCATTGGATCTTTCCTTTATGGTTTATTTTTCTGACTAAGCATAATAATGAAACATCCCTTCAAAAATATTATTTTCCATGTTTTTGAACTAGTGATCATTTCTTCCATAGTATCTATGAACTGTGAACAAAATTTATCTCTGTTAATCTTGGTCATTTTTTGCATCTTTTGCATATTTCCACAGAATTCCACCTATCCATTAATCTCCCCAATTTTATGAAAATTTCATAGCTATTTTATTTTATATGTACCTTATGTATTTTAGATGTACTTTATACCTAAGTCACATTGAACTTGAAAGCTAGATAGTATTTTCAAAGTCATTTACTTTAGGATGGAAATTTTCAAATTGGTATCATCTGCTATGGTTTGGGTAAGTGTTCCCCAAAGGCCCATGAATGAGAGACTTGGTACCCAATGCAGCACTATTTCAAGTAGGTGGAACTTTTAAGAATTAAGGCCAGAGCATTGAAGGGGATTGTGATACTGCAGCCCCTTCCTGATTCTCTTTGCTTTCTACCCACCAGGTGAGCAGTGAGCCTTTCCATGAACACTCTGCCTTTGCCTTCCAGCACTTCCAGAAGTCCAAAGCAATGTGTTCAGGTTCACTCAGCCCTGAGCGTAAAAGTCCAGACTTGTAAGGTAAATAAACCTTTTAACTTTATAATTTAGTTATCTTGAGTGTTTTAGTATAGTAACTGAAACCTAACACATCATCCAAATAATGACAGAACATTTGTTCTGCAAGTGCTTTACAACTATCAATTAACACAATTCCAAACTCTTTCAGAAACTTGATTGTTCCTGCATCCTCATCTTCCAAAGAGATTCAAACATTTTTCACTTTTCGAGAGAGTAAATATTCATTTGCATGCATAAACACCAACATTCATCAATCTTTATGCTTTTCGACTTCATCCTTTTTTTTCTATAAAAGGCTTAAAGTGAAATAAATCAATAAGCATTTTAATTTCCTTCAAACAGTGCTAATTGGGAAACTGGATACTACAAACTCTACATGCCTAAATTCTCTGACTAATTACCAATTTTTCTTCTCATACAAGCTTGGTTGACATACTTAAAAGCACACAATATAAACATACATTTATCTTTTCTAGTAGTATTCAAGGGAAAAGCAATAGGAAACGATACAGGGGGGCACATTTTTTGAGTGTTTATTATGGGGATTTTGCTTTCAACACAAAGAAGGTATCTATCACTTTGAAAATTAGAGTGTATTAGGAAAGCAGGAACCACAAATAGATACTTTAAATATATGTATTTTATTAGTTTTGTCACCTAAATAAATGTATAACTACTACATGTTCATGAGTTTTATCTTAGGCATAAATAAATACCATGGTAAACAATGTGTAATGCATATATATATATATGCGTGTGTGTGTGTATATATATATATATATGTGTGTATATATATTTAAATATATGTATATACTTAAATACGTTATACATGTTGAAAATACATGTTGTATATGTTGAAATACACATGCATTTGCTGCCTCATGAAATTTTAAATTAGCAGGAAAGACAGATATGGCACAACTACTTGTACATTTTAAAATGCAATGAAAGAAGTTCAAGGCCAGCTGGGACTACATAGTGAGTTCAAGGCCAGCCTGAACCACATAGTAAGCCCCTGTTTCAAAACATCCCAAAAAAATGTTATGAAAGGACAGATTAGATACTATGTTTGGAGTTGCCAAATTTAGCAAATAAATATATGATGACTATAAGTTAAATGTGAATTTCAGATAAACAGTTATTTTTCATATACGTGTAGATATATGGGTCCCATGCCTTTTAATATCTTATAAATGAAGTGTCATAATTTGATTCTGGAGAGCAAGAATATTAAGTATACAGAAAGTAGGTAAAGAAATGGTGGAGAGATAAAAGGATTGAATTCTGTTTCAGGTAAGTTGAACAGTAAGTGGAAAACCCCAAAGATAGAACAAAACATGCACATTCAAGCATTAAAGGGCACCCTAATTTGGTTGGATTATAGAATACAGAGAGGAAAAAATAAAATTGTAGAAATAGATCAAGCTGAGATTATATGGAATCTAGACTATGGTATTGATCAAGTGCTATAAAAATCAATACCAGTGACGTGCCAAGTTGTTACCTGAGACCAGACTTTTAGAAAGGAATATAAGTGGCTCGAATGTTTATTTTACCAGCTTTTGTGGATATCTCTGTGCTACACACATCTTTTGACCACTTCACAGAATACCTTCAGTATGCTAAAATATAATTGTAAGAAAAACAAAAAAGCAGTAATATATGCATAGTTAATAACACAAAATATAGAGAACTATTATCAGGTCTAATAACTATTGCAATTTTGAAATACTGAGTGTGAATGAAATTGCTTAAATTATAATAAGAATTATATTCATGATATTTATTGAATTATATTTGAATTTAATAAAGTGATATGAAAATATGATTTCTAATGGTGAAAAACAAACAGGTATTACTAATTATAGTGACTTTCCGGCTATATTCATAAACGAAAGAAATACTAAACATTAGACAGATGAGAGAAAAGTGCAATAATTTTTCAGAGAATTACTACTATGTGAATTCTATTCATGGAATCCTTAGGCACATGAACCTCAAGTCAAGATCCCCTTTTCTTGTTGTCCAAATTATACCAAAAAGGATCAATTATTTTCTATCATCCTATAGTGCCAGGGAGGGTTGCCTTTTTACCAAGTCTGGTAAAAATCATTTATTAAAGACGCATATTTATGAAAATGTTCCCTGAAGATCAGATGAGAAGTTATTTATAGTCTTACTTGTTTTTAATTATTTTACATCTTAGCTACTTTTATATATTATTTGAGACAGGCAGTTAGAATTTTCTCCGTTTAATTAAACAGTGCTACTTATAAGGCATTCTACTTCTAACACCAAATAAAACTTACGAATTTTCAAGGCTAAAGCCTTACATGAGTACCTCTTTACCATGTGTTTCAGTGACATTTGCTGAACTCTTGGACTCATTGCTTTGCTAGTGAGATATTTTAGTATCTGAATTACAGTGATCTTTTCTATTTCAAGGCCTGTGATCATTCTAGAAAACCTCAAAAATTCCTGTAGAAGATCAGCCATGAACTATGTTTTCTTGACTTGTTTGACCTATAGGCAGTGCATCTTGACTTTTTCCTGTTCCCCACCTTTCTTTAAGAACAAATCTTACAATGATTCATAAATGCTCTGGTTATAAATTTTTGTATATAAACATTTAATCATCTGGTCACCATCTGGTCTTTCAATTTCTCTTATCAATTACCCCTCATCTTCCTTTTTCCAATATATGCTGTCCATTTAATCTTGTTCCACCCAGTGGTACACATTTGTTTCTTCCTATTCCATTTATTTTGGATTCACTTCCTCTCACATAGCCTTTCCTTTCCCATGTTGTCTTTGTATCTCAGTTTTCATGGAATGTCTGTCAACTATCTGCCTTGCCCAAAGGACGACAGGTTCCTGAGTGTTGCTAGAACAAAATGTAATGATGAATATTATTCATAATGACAGGGGCTCCCACCTGAACTGGTCATGGGATGACACATGATGGATCTTCTATGATTTTCTTAACTTCTCTCTATTCTGCTCTCAAGAAGGACTCTTATTTCATCTTCTCCCTGTTCCTCTGAACTAGTCAAGTAAAACCTTTGGTTCTTTTTTTTGCGGCACCGGGGATTGAACTCATGACCTTGCGCTTGCCCGGCAGGCGCTTAGACCGCTGAGCTAGATCCCCAGCCCTGGTGTTTTTGAGACAGGGTCTCACTATGCCGTTCAGGCTGGCCTTGAGCTCACTTTGTAGCCCAGGGTGGTCTCGAACTCACAACGATCTGCCCGTCTCAGCCTCCCAAGTGCTGGGATTACAGGTGTGAGCCACCATGCCCGGCTAAACCTTAGGTTCTTATATGGAAAATATAAGTAAATAAATGACAACTCCTTCACTCCTAAGAAACCTACATACTATTTGCTTACATTTGCCACAAGTTTCTTCTCTTTCCCTCTTCTTACAATGGGAATGACTGTCCACTTTCTAAGAAGAAATTTTTTCTGTTATGGGAAAGATTTTTCATCTCATTTCACATTCTTAGGTATCCTACTGCGCTTATGCTCTCCTTTTATCCTAGTTCTTAGATAAAAAATAAACCCCTTGTGTCTTCATATTCCAAAAGTCCCTCACCTCTTCCTTACTTTGATCTCTCATTGTCATGGTTTGGGGCTAGATGTCCCCCCAAAGTTCAATGCTGTTCTAGGTGGGGCTTTTACAGAGATGGGTGGATCTACAGAGTATGATGTTGGGATTAAGGGTAAATCAGTCCACTGATTAGTTAGGCACTCCTCCAATCCCAGCAGGTAGATACAATATATAAAAGGGCAGAAAGGTGCTGTTAATATCCTTTGTTGCTTTGCTACATTCTGTCTGCTGTGAGCTGTTCTCCTTGGAGAACTCTGCCTTGGAGCCAGCCGACTATGGACTGGAACCTCTACAAAATGTGAGCTAAATAAACCTTTTCCCCTTTAACTTTGAGTGTCACATATTTTGTGTCAGCAACAAGAGAAAAGTAACTGAGGTACTTACTTTATCACCTAACCTTCAAAACAAGATTTCACAAATGGGTTGACTAAAGCTGTCTTCTCTACTTCCTTATTTCTCATTCTTTTGTTTTTCAAAATGATTTTGAACTATCAAAATATTTGAAGAAAAAAGCATTTTTACATAAAGTGTACTATTACTGTGCTGTTAAAAGATTTGAAGCATGTTTCTGATGCTCAGACTAATGTATGTAGGTAAATTTATTTCCTAAGTTAGCTGAAATAACTCTTTTAGAGCCTTGATCCCATTTACAAAAGAGACAATGCAATTTACTAAATGGTGCCCCAGTGACCTCAGAGGTTAATTCAGATCAAACATCCAAGTAGTTTTTAATCTTTGTTGAGAAGTTGAATCACTGTCTAATGTGGAACTCTAGTGACCTCTATCAGGTCCCAGTCTACCTGCTCCTGAAAAAATGTGCAAATTTATCCACACTTTTCTTCAGTCACTCTCTCAAGCTAAATTTCAGCTCAAATTCTGATCTAAACATAACTATGAAAGGGGCTAGGCCAAGAAATGCAAACTGCTTGATAATAATTTATCATAAAATTGTATATTTGGAAGGAGCAAGGGTGGGCAGTGGTGACTGTTGTGGAGAGAAATGTAAATCTATAGATATTGTTCCGCAAACATACTCCTTTCTTTTCTTTTCATTATTTACATATGCACACATATATGTAATACATAATATTCACGTTATAAATAACACTAAACATATACATATATGCATAATCATGTCATGTTAACAGGTATTTGCATAAATAAACTTGAATTTTGTGGTACTCAATATGTGAAGCAAGAATGTGACACAGGAATGTAAAGAATTATCCAAAAGGGAAGACAAAAGGAAAACTCAACAGAATTACAGAAATTATGTACAGAGTTAATATGAAAACTGATGACTAAATATTATTGTCATGGCAAATCAAGCAAACATTTTCATTCAGATCACTAGTACCTGGCCCCATTCCGCATGTATTCTTCTAGAATAATGCTGAAGAAACAAATTAGCAGTCTTAAACCATGTTCATTTTGAAGAACATGTCAAATCCTCCTTTATATTAACTGCTAATGAGATCTGTATGTGTCACATGTGGAAGGCCTGGAGCTGACTGTACAGCCCTGTGAGAGTTCATAACAGAAATCTAAGCCTTCAGTGGAAGACTAAAGGCTCTGGGGGACAAGTCTGAAGAGTCTGCACTGGAAGCCAGGACGTCCAATGCTAAACGAAAGACTGGAGCTACTATGAGGAGACAGAAGTGAACTTTCCTTCTTCTTTCCCCTTTTTATTCCTTTCAGGCTACATGTGTATTTATGGGTGCCACTCACACCCAAGATGGGTCTTTCATCTTCCAGTAAATCCTTCCAGGCACACCCAGAACTATGGTATGCTAAGCCCATCAGTTGTGTGTTTCTTACTCTAGTTGATACCACAGTTCATTATCATAAGATCACAAATATATTCATTTCCTGTCATCTCATACTGTTCCTAAGAATGTTATCCCCACTATGGAATTCTTAGCTGTGACCATTAAAATTAGTCATGGTGCATTTCAAAAACAGAGATGGTCCCACCATCCACACTCTGCCCACCTAAAGTTTGAACCAGTAGTAAAAGCAAGACACAGTTGTTTGTATTTTAAAAAGACAATTGTTTTGGTAATTCTAAGATTCACCTAGCATCGAAAAGGTTTGCTTCTTTAAAATAAGAATCATTTGGGCCATATTAATATTAAATTGTTTTATGAGGATCTTAATTTCAGGACTAAAAAATGACACACAAAAACTTCATCTGTATTTTAAATCAATTCTTGTTTTGTATCTGTTTGGTCTCTTCCTGCTTCACATTATCCACGCTCTTAATAGAAGGAAAGAGCACACGAAAACCAATATCACTGGAAATAAATTTACTTGAAATCTAATTTGTAACTAATTGACTTATTCAATATTCATGTTGAAAATTATTTTAGCTGTTCTCAGAAATTGCCCTTGACCGAGCGTTATGCTTACTTTGGAACACAGTCTGCTGTTCACCTAAAAATTGTTGATACTTGGATCACCATAAGGAAGTTTTTCATTTATTGCTACAACCAAAGTATAAGTAACCTGAAATCATGAGTGGAGTTTTTAAACAGAACCACTGGACTTGTTTGATATAGTATTTTGTAAAATTTAATACGTATTTCTTCAGTTGGAAAAAGTCCAAAAATTTAATTGATATTTTACACTTAACATTCCTGTGAAACTAGCTATGCCCCAAATAATCTCATTGCTTTACTGCTGATAACAGCTATTAAACATTAAATGTAGATTTCTTGACTATCTCTGGGGATTGAACACAAAGTATTTCTTTCCAGTTTCTTCCATCTTACACATATGGAACACCTTTGCTGCATTGATTATAACTTGAACGTATTTAAGCACATTCAATAAAATCAGCTTTTATGGAAATAATAAAATCTCAACTAATTTTTGTCAATTGGAATTTGTAATATTTTGCTTGAAAAAAATGCGAAGTTTCATCATAGAAAAGTTACTTAAGAGGAGCTGAATTTTCCTAGTAATAACTACTATGGTTTATAGTCTTCATATCTGAGTAAAGCAAAATAGTGATACGTTAATAGTGATGCAAAATACAGAGAGCAGCAAAAAGTTATATGCAATGATAGATTTATATGTGTGCATATATCCATATTAATCTATCAATGTATGCACAGCTTCCTTTGTTGCTAATTCTTGTCTCAAATATATAATAAAAATCAACTTAAAATGTTATCTGTACATTTGGTTTCACTTTCAATATTTTAGGCTAATATATAGAGAAGTAGATTAATTTTGGTATTACTTAAACATATTGGTTAAGTACTTTGGGTTAGAAGTTAAATTCTGCAGGTAGTTAGGCCTCTTCCAAGGAGTGCAAAGTAAATGAATAAATATTTTATTTGTAATAATACCATGATAATATGCAGGCATTTCTCAAAAAGTCAAATAAAAAAGTGAATGATATAGTATTGTATCATCTATGATAAATTTTCACACAAAAAAAATAAAAAAGTAAGAGAAGAACCGTCATAAGTGTTAATTTTATCATCTGTCTTATGATGAATAATATATTAAAACAGAATTGTGTATGGTCCAGAAAATTATAGGTAAACTCACAGAGAAAAGGTTAATTTAAGTACTGATTTTAGTATTTTCTTTTACTGTAAATGTAATAGCTTTTCTATCTCCTGATGTATCACTATTACTAAAACAGAAACCCATTAGAATAGGTTGGTCCACATTGAATACCAAATGAACACCCCACCATGAATATAATCCTATAACATTGAATGTAACTATCCAGTGCAATTTGCCAGGATTTAGCTACATGAATTCCATTATCATTAATAAAATATAAAGCTAAATAGTCTTCATGCATTTGACCCTGAGAACATCATGTTTCCTATTTTCAGGGAAAATATTCAATAATATACAACTTTTTCCACAATAGAAAAAATAAATCCTTATCACCATAACACAGTGTGATCTAGTTTCTACAGCTTCCTTTGTAGAGCAAAAAAAAAAAATGATGTACATGTAGCTCATTTTAGAAGACCTTGATTAGCCTAAATAAAAAAGTAGTTCAGGTAATAAAATAAAAAAAGTCACCTTCACCTGTTTTCATTGGAGGCCTGTTTAAATTAAAAAAAAAAAAAAAAAAAAGAAAACTGTTGGCAGTTGAATTCTGCTGGTACTTATATAGCTTTGAAGGAAAGTCTTTTAAGTCTTAAATATATAAAATTATATAGAACTATACCATTGCCCAGTAATGTCAAGTCACTGTTAATTCTCATGCTGAGAAAGTGAGTCAGGCTTGTTTACCTGAGGCTTCTGCTTATGTTTTCTTGTCATTTTTTTTTTTCCTCCCAAATCCTGTTTAAAAGAGCACTGTTCAGTGCTGCCAGTTACACTCAAAAGAAATATAAACAGGCGAGCACGAAGATACTTGCTATCATTCAGTTCTTGGCATCTCTATTGTTTGCCCCTTTTTGGTACTATTTCTATGCTTACCCCATAACCTAGTTACTACTCCAATCAAACCTGCTATCCGTGAAGTCTCAAAACTAAAATACATGAAGTTGGGAAATGAGAAAGAAAAAGAAAAGTAGTAAACTAGCATTTCCATTTTATATATACAAGTGCATAATAGCATGATTTAAATAAAATAGCATAAGTATTTGATCATTTTAATTTTCAAAACAACTGAATTGTCTAACAGCATAACTGCACAGGAAGAGTAACTGGATTACTTCTAGTTTATGAGTTTTTATTTAACAATTAAACTAGGTAATTAATATGACTTAAAAA
>RJWT010052211.1:0-10604 GCA_004365215.1 Cuniculus paca
GACCCCATAAATATAAAAAATTATTAGTTGTCAAAAATAAAATTAAAAGAAGAAAAGCTGTATCCCCAATGGACATGAATGAGCAAGTTGAAAAGGGATTCAGAAGGGTTTGTCTCATCATGTGAAGGAATGCTTTATTCAGTATTTTTATGCATATTTTATAGACAGTATGCAAGGGTGATCTGCAGTACATTTAGGTCTAAATAAGCCTATCAGTAAGTATCAATAAAAATTCCATGTTTAGAAAAGGATTACATAGTGTTTCCTGCAACTGGATGAGTTTCTTAGATATAATAAAATATGATTAAAATCTTAACAAAAACTATGAGTCCTCACATGATAAGAACATCAATGTGTGGGTCACAGTAAATTTCATGTAAGCTGAGAGGCAGAAGAGCCATGTAAAGTGAGGACACAGAGAATTGTCATGAAGGATGTGGAGCCAGAAATGAGCCTTAATGGTAGATTGGAGAAATACAACATTTATTAATAATGTTAGATGAGCAGGATGTGGTGATATGTGCCTTTAGTCCTAGCTACTCAGGAGGCTGAGACTGGAGGATGACTTGATCTGGAGGTTCCAGACCAGCCATGGCAATATAGTGAGCCCCCATTTTAATAAGAACAATAATAATATGCATTTATTTATGATTATCAATGTATTAGAAAGTATATAACAATTATAGAAGGTTTTTGTTTTTGTAATACTAGGGATTGAATTCAAGTCACTTGCATGGAGTTACAGCCCTAGTCCTGTTTTATTATGAGAGAGTTTTACTAAGTCCCTAAGTTGATCAGGATGGTCTCAAACTTGTAATCCTCATGCTTCAGGCACCCAGAGTGCTGAGATTACAGGCGTGCACCACCAAGCCCAGCTGATTTCTCCAGCTTGTGATTATGTATGTAACTGTGTTTCTGAACTTGGTCAAGTTGCCATCATTTCTTTCCTAGATACTTTGTCTCCCTGCTATTGTCCCTCCTTGTTTTGGTGTGCCTTGCACTTAGCAGCCAAGTTTTACACTTTGAAAATGCAAACACAGTAATGATTACATTGCTCCTCTAATTATTTTCTCTGGACTTAAAAAAGTTTGAAGCTCTTCCCATGGCTGACAAAACTTTTTCCATGACTGGCTGCCTGTTTGGCCTTCTGCTCTGCCACTCTCTCTTTCCAGCCTTGCTCACACTTTGTGTGGCTCTTCTAAATGTTTTCATCTTAGGCTTGGACATTGACTCATCTTTCCAGCCAGAGTGAGCTTTCTTTGCCTAAGCTCAAGTCTTGATCCTTTGCTTCATTTAGATCTCTGTCCAAGTGGCTCCTCCTCCAAGGCAACCACCCCTTCTGCAGCAACACCCTGCAGCTCTCCCTCTCTCTCTCTCTCTCTCCCTCTCTCTCTCTGTCTCTGCCCCCCTGCTGTGTGTTTCTTCACATCACTCTTCCTTGCCTAACGTTGTAAGCCATATTTATTCATTTGCATGTAGGCTCCATGAGGATGACTTCATCTTTTTGTTTATATTGTGTCCCCAGAGCCAAGGATAGGGTCTGACATGTGACAGGCTCTCAATCAGTATTTGTTGAGTGAATGAGTTTAAATTGGTCGAAAAAATAATTTCCTGTCCAATGTTAATAAAGATTTTCTGTCTTGGTGGAGAATAGGAAATGAACAATAGCTCATCAGCAACTGAATACTACAAAGAAGTTTTGAAACAAGACAATACTCATGTAGAAGCCATTGCATGCATTGGAAGCAACCACTTTTATTCGGATCAGCCAGAGATAGCTCTCCGGTTTTACAGGTATGCTTTACATTCAATTTGTAGAACTACCTTCCTATGAAATATTAGTGAGACAATAACAAAAATGGTATGAAAATGTAGAGAAATAATATATAGGTCACATGTATATGATCCCAAAAATTGCAGCACTCGGATGTTCTCTGAGCATTAGGACAACATCCAATAATTTGGGAGTGTGCAGATGTTGGCATCTTGCAGAAACGCCCCTGGGAAAATTGACTGAGTTTCTTCTTAACTTATTGTATGAATAAGCCACTTGCCACTTTATCAATAGCGGTTTAATAGTTACATAAAATCCTTAGCATCACTACCTGCATTAACACCACTAAACATAAGAAACACGGAGACCGAAAGAATGAAGAGCTACGTACAGAAAACTTGGCTCCATGTTTCCAACCTTGATGAGGGTCTGAAACAGAATCACCTGTTGTGCGATATTCTCTCAGCTCATCTTCCAAATATTTTTTTCAAAGTCTAAATAAATTATGTTCACTGGTTCTCTTTTGAGGGCATGCTAAGTTTAATCTTATGTATGTCTTCTAAAATTCATTTTAAAACTATGATTTCCTGTTCATACAAGGAATGAAGTAATATACAATGAAATGACCAGCAACTGACAAAGGTTCTTTCAAATATATTTTGGGAGCATAAAATATGTAATATGCATCCCATGTACATGCAGCTGAGTACTCCCCATCTCCAAAGTGGGTCAGGGCTTCAAAAGACAGCTGAGTAGAATTTTCATTTGTTTAAACTCTCTTGTCCTTTGCCCCCTGGGATTAAGGACGACTAGAAGCAGAACAGGGCTCTTGAGGTGCAGATGCAGCGTGAAAGCTATGCGGGTAATACAGGGACCCACTGATGGTATCTTCTCTGTGGAAGCTCTTTAGAAGTCAGTGTAGATAGCTACAAAGTACAGATAGCCAAAAACAGTATTCAATCCAGCTGAAAACTTAGAGGAAAATGTGACACACAGTCCTCACATTAGATTGGAGGGTCTCAGAGATTTACCTCTGTGGATGAAGGCTCTATAAAACTAAAACATGACAGTTTTCTTTTGTGTGACTATTTATTTCTTATTTTGTGCTGTAACAAAGCTTTTAGGGGAAAAAGAAAGCATAGCGAACTTGTTTCTGACCTTGACTTGGGACATATTCCCCATGACTAACACCATTATAAAAGAGATGCTTTAAATACGTTTTTATTTACAATAACCCTTTTTATTTATATTCTTTGCAGGTGTTGATAATAATAAAATGAATTCATTTCTTACTTTGCAAAAAACACATGTCGTAACATTTATAAGGTTGGTTAACATTTGTGCTCTTTTGTTTGAAAAGGCGACTCTTGCAGATGGGTGTCTACAACTGCCAGCTTTTAAACAATCTGGGGCTGTGTTGCTTCTATGCCCAGCAGTATGATATGACTCTGACCTCATTTGAACGTGCCCTTTCTCTGGCGGAAAACGAAGAAGAGGCAGCTGACGTCTGGTATAACTTGGGACACATAGCTGTGGTACGTTATGTTTTAATAGCAAATTCCTGTTCTAGAACAATAAGTTAGTTCGAAGGTATTTTCAGGCATTGTAAATCCTGGCTATAGTATTATGTGGGAATTTAGAGATTTCTAGCAGTCACCACAGCTCGTTTTATATCCCCTAGTTAAATCTACTTACACGGAATTTGTACTTGACTCCTATGAATGGGATCTGCTTTCTCCAGGTAGTGGGAAAGATTTATTTGAGTAAGGTAGGGGGGTGGCCTATGGATCCACATGTGCAGATGTGTGCTTTGCCTTTTAGGGCATAGGAGATGTGAATTTGGCCCATCAGTGCTTCAGGCTGGCTCTGGTCAACAACAACCACCACGCTGAGGCCTACAACAACCTGGCCGTGCTGGAGATGCGGAAGGGCCATGTCGAACAGGTCGGGAAACGCTGACACCGAGGATACTGTGCCTCCTTCAGAGAAAAGCTGTCACAGGCGGCCCTCATCATACAATTTTAAAATGAGCTTTAGAGTCTGACAGGCCTGGGTTTGAATCCCAGCTCCTTCATGAATTAGCTATGTGACCTTGGGCAAGTTACTTTCTGACTCCAAAACAGAACATTTGGTTTTATAGGACATTGCGCGCCTCCCTGCTCTTCCCTATGTTCATGAACTCTTCCATTATTTACCGTCTGCCTTCCACCATCAGGCTATCCCTGCCAGAATCTCAGAAGCCGCTCTTGAAACCTCTTTTCCTCCTTCCTCCACCGCCCCCACCCCAGCATCGTATTTAGCAAACCCTTTTAGCCCTCCTCACAGAAGTTACATTCTGAACGCGGGCGTCTTGTTTCCACCCTGCTGCCATCTTTGCCATCTTACCTCAGCAGGTAGGGGACTCATGATAAATACACTCTCCTCAGAACGGCCTAGGAGAATTTTTTTTTTTAATAAAACAATATTCTTTCATCACCACCTTGCTTAAAATCCTTCAGTGCCTGGCATTTAGAATAAACCTGGGCCTTCAGACCTGGCCTGGGAGGCCCCACGTGATCTGGCCTCTGCCTCCCTCTCAGACAGCAAGCATCCTTCCCGACTTCCTTCTTTCTCGCCCACTTCCCGTCGCCTTCGCTGCCTTGCAGCTCTGCAGAGAACACAGTGCTCAGTCTTCTTCCTTCAGGGCCTTCAGAATGTCCTTCCCTCAGACCTTGAAATTTTAAGTATCTTTCTGTCACTCGGTTGGTCTTAAATGCCACCTCCTTAGAAAACCCACGTCAACATCAGTCTAAAGAAGCCCTCAGGACTAGCATATCTCCTGTTTTTTGTTTTTTTTTTCTTCATAGTACTTCTCATTTTATCAGATATTATTATGTTTACGTGTAGAACGTTGGCTACATGAAAGCAAGGACCTTATCTACCATGTTACAGCTGTATTCTCAGCATCAGAAACAGTGCCCTGCACGTGTTAAAGTGCTCAGTCAATATTTATGGAATAATTGGACTATCAATAAAATAGAGTAATAATAGTATCTGCCTAAATATGTATTTATTAGTGCATATTAATTGTACAGAATAATGAGTTTCATTGTGGGCATTTTTATACATGTTGTAACATACTTTGATCATATTCAGACCCCCTTTTTACCATCATTTTCCTTCCCCTCCTCCTTTTCCCATTCCTTTCCTCTTCTCTAATAGTCTTTGCTGAATGTGATTTTGGGAGGACTAGATCATTTCTGTAACATGGAAGCATGGTATTATGCACAGCATAGATGCTTAGTGAGTTTTACTATTCTTATATACATAACAAAAGCTAATTATATTCCCACAGTATGAATGGCAACTAAAGGTAAATATTATTACACCTGCCATTTTAAAGATGAATTGGAGACTTGAAGAGGGTCAGTAGTTGTACCCAGGGTTACAGACATAGTGAACAGTATGTGGGACAGGCACTTGTTCTTGAAAACTCTTCAAAACAAGGGCAGAAACATAACTTTATTTCATAAATTCTTTGATTTATGAACATTATTCTAATGTGGACATTAATTTTGTCCTAGTACTTTGCTCAGGTCGACGTGAAGCAAGTACTTTTGTGATTCTTTCTGTTCCAATATTATTGATTTTCTTTCCCCCCTGCCACTTACAGTTTCCCTAGGATAAAATTAATTTGAAATATTTTAGCGAAAGGTTTTATACTAAGCTCACTTTATTATTAATACCTACCATCTTATATGATATCCTTTTATTTTTCATTTCGAAAAGATATATGAATTTGTCCTCAGGGTCATGGATACAAGTTTGTATTTAACTACAAATTGGAAGTTTGTTCAACAGCTTTCATGTTGAGTTTGTAGTCATAACAACATATATGAGTGTATCATGCCACTCAGTGGCCTCTGCAATATATGATCCTTTGAGCCGGCACAGACCAAAAGAATAATATGGATTTTGTGTTTCAGGTAATTTCAAGAACAGAAAGCTCATCATTTTCCATTGCCATTTCCTTTACTGGTCAGCAGTATGATACATGCTTGCTTACTGTCATTCAGCACAGATCTTTAGGCTTTGAAGTTTATTATTGTTTGTTGGTAGTTTCTTTTTTTAAATTATATTAGGGAACATAATTATAACATGCAACAAAAACTAGATTAAGAGGATTTTGTTTAGCATTGAAGTTATATTTTAAAATGTATATCATACTGAAATATAAATTTTATAAGAAAGTGGTACTCAAATATCTTTTAAAAATTTATTTTTATTAGTACATGCTTGGAGTAACTAAGAATTACATTCATTGTGGGGAGTTGGTAAATGTACATAAATTATCTTAGTTCTTTTTACTTCCCTTTCTCTACCCCTACTCTTCCCCCTCTCTTTATCCCTATATATCCTTGCCATAAAATAACTTTAAATGTACTCTACAATTTTAACTATCTTATATCTTCAGTCTTTTGAGGTGCTGACTTTTAACATATTTTGTAAAGATATCGGTAGTTAACTATGTTTCTAAAAAGTTCATTCATTGCATTTCATGAGACATGTCATCTGTGTATATCACAAGGTCATGCTTATTTAGGTGCTATTGTACGTAAAGAATTTTTTTTTACCAAAAAAAAAAAAAAGATCACACATGTCGTACTGACACCTGCTCATATGCCTTTGATGTATCTTTTCTTTTGTTTTTTTGCAGGCAAGAGCACTGTTACAAACGGCATCATCTTTGGCACCCCATATGTATGAACCACATTTTAATTTTGCAACAATATCTGATAAGGTAGCCTATTCCTTTATTAATTGTCATCTGATCTTTCATGTTCTTTCATGTCTTTAAAATACAGATAAACAAAAAAATTCTAACTTTATCTTCTCAACCAAAGGTTGATTTTTCAGTCTAAAAGAAATGATTTTTTAAAAAACTCTCACTTACTCTATATACAATTTGCTTCAAGGGACAATTTAAAATAAACTTTATCACTGGATATTAACTAAATACCATTATAAATTGCAGATGAAATATTTTATGTTCTTAAAAAATGACATTTAATCATTGAAAAAAATACTCATCCAGTGATTCCTTGTTTGGCTCTTACAGCAAATGCATCCTGTGTGTTATTTACTGATCATATTTCCACAATGTCTCTGGCATGATTGGTATACAGTTAGGGATATTAGTGAAAGCTATTTTAATTATGAACAATACGGGGGAAATGGGATTGTTAATACTATGTTGCAAGTCAGTTAATGTCCAAGGGCTGAAAGGGATCATGTAAAATCTGTAAATAAGATGAGAACAAAAGGGATCCCATCACTAACTTTTGCTTGGAAACCTCCCTTTAACATGGAAGGTGAGTCTATCCTAAAGATTAAAAAAAATGGCTAAAGATGTTTGAAATTAGAGTCTTTATTTAATGTAATACATAAAAAAATGTTATTTCTGTAGCATGAGTATGAGGCTATCTGTATGCTCATTTCTGTTTTGAAAATAGAAAAAGCTGCAATTCATAAGCTGTAATTTTTTTGGAATGATTTAAAAGTACCAACCACTGTTCCAGGTGCTTTGCACCTTTTCTGATTCCCCCCAACCCCCAATGGGGTATCACTTCCCTTCCGCAGTCATTTTCTTATACAACTGATATTTCTTCACTGAACCTCCGCATATGCCAGGCTGTGTTGTTGGCGTAGAGGATATAGCAGTGAATGAATAACATATGGAAACCTCTATCTGCTTCATGATGCTTATGCTCTAATGGAATCCGAGGCTCCTAGAGATTAAAGGATACCCCTCAAATCACATTGCAATGGCAGCTTTCAAATTTATACCCAGATTATGATGCCTATGTGTTTCTCACTGCATATACTGCTGCTTAGTTAGTTAAATCAGAAGGCTTGACTACTTTTAGGAAAATAAGAACATTTTATCAATTCATAACTCAAATGAGGTATTATTTTGGCACATTGACTACATTTCCTTATAAGAAAACAGTGTTAAAAAATTGTGTGATGTTACAATTTTTTAAAGGAAACAACTTAAGACTTTCTTTCTTTCTTTCTTTCTTTCTTTCTTTCTTTCTTTCTTTCTTTCATCCTTTCATCGAGACGGGGTCTTGCTATGTAGTCCACATTGACCTTGAACTTGCTATGTAGCCCAGGCTGGCCTGAAACTCATTTTCCTTCTGCCTCAGACTCTTGAGTGCGAGAATACAGGCATGTGCCACTCTGCCCAGCTACGTTTTAATACCTAAGTATATGTGTTACCAAAATAACCAGCAGAGTTGAATTACCTAGGGCTTGTGCATGTGTGTGTATACTAAAAAGTTCTGAGTTTTTATAAGTGCAAACATGAATCATGATACATTCAGTGATTCCGATCGTATGTGTGTTTTCCTTTGGGACTGGACTGTAACACAGAGTTCATTGGAAATCATAGATTTTTTTATAAACTGTTAAAACAGGTATCTTCCTAACATACTGTGTTGGCACATTTTAAGACCTCTCAGAGCATGTCATTATATTTTAAACACAAGCTTTTTGCTTGAATTTCCTTTCTAAAGATAATACTCTAATCAAAACATGTCTTGTAGTATGTTACAAATAGTTTTCCTAGCTATATAAAGTGGTCTGTTTAGGCATTCAAATGTCACTTTATGTTTATAATAATGCCAGTGACAGGAAGAAAACACAGATTTCTGAATTCGTAACTAGACAGCTATATTGCAGCATAAATGATATAATTGGTTATTTTTCTCATGTAGTTTTCAAGATAATCTAGGTAAGAGAATTCTAAAATTTAAGTAGCGTAATCAAACAAGTAACCTTTAAGGGCCCTTTGCACTTCTACAGCATCCACATCGTTTTTTGTTTTTTTTTTTTTCACTTTTGTAATCATTTTTTTTCTGGTCTTATTCTGGTATTCCTTACAGATTGGAGATCTGCAGAGAAGTTATGTTGCTGCGCGGAAAGCAGAAGCAGCATTTCCTGATCACGTGGATACACAACAATTAATTAAACAATTAAAGCAGCATTTTTCTATGCTCTGATTGTTCCTGAGACCAAATATGTTTTTATGAAAGGATAGTATACAATGACAAAAAGTAGTATGTGTGCGAACATCTACAGTACACTATACGCTATGCAGACTACTTAGTGAAGGTGTCATATAAGAGTTTTCACTAGAATGTATAATGAAAACTTTATAATAAGAATTTTATACAAGAATATTATGAGATACAGGATTTAAATATTTACAAGTAGATCATGAAACCTTCTCTCACATTATATGGTAGGTATTTGTTTTTATTTACCATATTAATGATTTCTTCAAATTTTCATAATTGTATATTTTTAAAACCCTTAAGCATCAGGCGTCATATAACTTAAGAAGTCTGGACTCTGTCTTTAAAACTAATAGTGTGTCTTTATCCTAAATGGAGAATAAAAATTGTTTTTCAAACTTTTTAAATCAAATACTTTGTGATTATATATTATGCTTTAAAATAAATCAGTATGTAAAACATCAACATTCTGTCATTTTCATGAGATTTTGTTTTATTCATCTCAAATGAAATAAATTTTTCAGAAGTTTCGTATTCTTATAAACGAAGTCATTTAAAATTATACGCCACAAATTTTGTTTTATTCCTGAAATGGCATTTATAGGACATCACCTTATTAAGATAAGAATACCAGGATTGGAGTCCACCTGTGGTCAGCCCCAAGAAAGGCTGGATTGCGAGGTCCTGGGAAGGTGCTCGAACTTTTTTGACCTTATTGAGTGGTGCTTTCATTAAAGTGATCACACAAGGACATGTATAAAATCAGAGCACTTACACCATATCTTGGGATCTGACTATACCATTTTTTGTTTTTTTTTTAGCTTCATGAAAACTTTGAGATTTACATTCTATTCATACTACTTAGCTAATAGAACAAAAATTGAATTCAAGGAATCATAGATTGTTAGAATAGAAGGAACTTCAGAGAATGGCTAAAGAAGTCCCTTTGTGCCGTAGACAGAGACGCAAGGCCCTGATTCCCACAGCCGTTTGGTGGGACAGCTGCAACTAGAACCCAAGATCTTCTTCCTCAGCTTCAGACTTGAACCGTTTTAGATTCTCCCTGCTATGTGCTTATTTAGCGTTTGAGAATTTCCTTAAGTGCTCTCAGATTTCCTAATACTATGTTCATTATTGAAATTCAAACTATATAATGCAAGCAATTTTATTAGCACATTTAAAGTAAGAGCTAAGAATAACGACTGACATTGAGGACATTAAATATGCCCGAGTCTTCTAAACAGTGTGTGAATTAATTCATTTCAGTCCCATTGCAGTCTGCTGTAGTGCTGTTATTAAAGGAGTTAAGCTAATAATAGAGCTGAGATTCAAAAGTGAACGCCATTGCCCCTTGAGTATGAACTCTGAAACCTTATATTCAACTGCTTCTCAATGTTTCTCCCCTAAATAGAGCTATTATCATTTAAAATGAATTAACGCAGCAAAAAACAAACAAACAAACAAGCAAACAAACACCCAAAGAATTCAGTGCTCCTAAGGTGACATGGAGAAACTTTTGTCTTGAATTTATGTTGTTGATTCGAGCAGTGATGTGAAGAATGGGTCAGGATGACTGAGCACAGCATGATAACATTACAGACACTGTGTATCAGGAGCTATGTGTGTTTTTGTAGCAAAGCTACTTTTAAGTTGCATATCTTCTGGCTTCTACACCAACATTTCTGTAGAAAGACCATCAACAGTTGTCTTCTACTAGAGATACAGGGTGTCCAATCTGTAGATACAAATTGTTCGACCAGAATTCACACCAC
>RJWT010052212.1:0-10591 GCA_004365215.1 Cuniculus paca
GGTCAGGAGGAAAAGGAATATTCTATTGAATTCTCAGAGACTATCATTGGTCTGTCTGTCTCCTGAAAACAGGTAAACTTTTAGAGGCAAGTATCTAAGCATATTTTTAAAGCTATTTTGAAGCATTCGGACATTTGCTAGTTTAAGTTAAAAAATTAAGTTTTAGTGTGATTTGTTTAATGTACTCTAATCAAGATGAAGCATGTCCCACATAGTATGTTGCCTGAGCTGATGCATATGAGGTTTCCTGGTTGAGATTGTTGTAACACGTTAGCAAACACTGACACTGACTGTCTGTAGCACCCTTTACCTGCGCATCTCAGGGAATCTTCACAATAACTGGATAAAGGAGAGTTATTAATGTTTTAGCAGATGAAGAAAATGAGACTGAAGAACATCGTTCAAAATACACAACTAGGAGATGCTGAGTCAAGATTAGAACTTTAGTCTTTTGATTCCTAGAGTTGTCTTGCAAATCACTTTTGCTTGTCATTAAAAATGAAATACAATGATCACTGACATGAATTGGTTAAGAATTGGAAAAAAGAACTACATGGCAATTAAAAAGAGCTATTAACTAGGTTAAGGTAAATCTAAATGTTCAGGTTGAAAAGACAGCTGCATGTCCTTTAGATTTCTATACAACAGAGATTGCTACATAGTACTTTATGTTCTGCACAATAATATAGCTATCCCTTTGTATAATTATTCAGGTTATTTCCAGGTTTGCTTTTAGAAACAAAACTCAAATGATCACCTTTTTCTATAAAAGATGATATAAATATTTCTCTAGAAATAGTGAATTTTTAGAAGTTGAATTACAGAGTGAAAGGTGTGTGCACTTAAAATCTGCAAAAATATTGTAAAAAACTGTAACATTATCCTCTTAATTCTCATAGTAGTGTACAAGAGATTCTGGTCCTGTTCTGCTCTATCTGGTTATCAGTACTTTTTAACAATATCAGAGCTATAGGTGACCCATAGCATTTTATTTTGAGACAGAGTCTTCGTCTGTAGTTTAGGATGGCCTTGAACTCACTACATAGTCCAGTTTGGCCTCAAGCTCATGGCAATCCTCCTGCCTCAGCCTTCCAAGTGCTGGGATTATGAGCATGCACCACCATGCTTGGTCCATAGCATATTATTGTTTAAAGTTGTATCTGTTAGTTGTATCTGTTTTACTACTAATGATACTATGTATTTTTCTTCATATTTCTTCTGGGCTTTTACCTGTTTTCTGATGAATTTATAAAACATTTTATACATTTATAATCATCAGTAAAGAATAATTTATCCAACTTCTTTTCATTTTCCAGTCTTTTGTCATGAACATATTATTAAGTAATAAAAAAAGAAAATTGACCAGCCGAGCTGAAAAGGCAGAAAAATACAATATATAGATAATTCACATGTTACAGAACTTGGTTCTGAATAAGCAAGTTGGTTGTGTCTAACACAAAACTAGCTCACCATCTTGGCTAATTTATTAAAATATGAAATAATAGGGCTGGGGATCTAGCTTAGCTGTCTAAGCGCCTGCCCGGCAAGCGCAAGGTCGTGAGTTCAATCCCCAGTGCCGCAAAAAAAAAAAAAAAAGAAATATTAATCACACTATCATAATTGTTTTAATAAACTAAGATGAAAACTGTTGAGGTTAGGGGCAGTGTCTTCCTTTTCATCTTATTAATGCTTAGCAAAATACTCATTACATGGTCATCTTTCAATAATGCTTGATGGATAAGTGGTGTAGAATGAAAACTGAGGAAATGAGTATTCTTTTGCTAAAAAAAATAGCAATTCATTCTTTTAATGGCTTTTATATATCAATAGCTGATATATTATTACTCATGTAGACAATAGGAAATTTTAGGTCTAAGTAGTTCTTAGGTAGATGTGTTCTTGTTGCTTTTTGGTCATATTATTACTCATGTAGACAATAGGAAATTTTAGGTCTAAGTAGTTCTTAGGTAGATGTGTTCTTGTTGCTTTTTGGTCAGATTTAATGAAGACATCTATCCTCTATGATTTGTGATATAAATTTATAATCTAAATATTTCTGACTACTTCTTACCAGGAACTCACATCCATTCTTACAATTGTCACGTCTAAATCATTACAGTTTAAATGCAAACTTTTATATGGAATTTGAGGCAACTTATTACTAGACAGATAGAGCTCTATTACTGACATATTTTATTCTTCTTGAGAAATGCTTGACATAGACAAATGATCATTCAAGAGACTGAGGAATGTTGTAATGGCATTACCATTCTAGAGAAAGTCTCCATTTTCCTGAGAAAGAAGACGATTTTGTTATTCGGAACCATTTTATTTCTTTCTGCCTCATGACTCTTCTCTGAGGTTTGAGGTCAGAACTTCATCCAATAAGATGCTTTATTATTTATTCCTCAGAGATACAGTCTAGAGACATTTCTGGCCAATAATAATACTCAGGTATTATTGGGTCCTTAATCTTATACCATCATGTTTCTCACTCATTAAAACCATCTCTACTATTTCTAACTAGCATAAGGTGAGAATTGGCCTTGGAAGCAAGTAGAAGCTCTGTTACAGCTAAGATCAGGGTGTGACCTAATGTTTTCTACACACTAAAAGAGTCATCACTGATCTGAGAAAGGGAAGTTTTTACCCCCACTTTAGAAACAACAAAAGTAGGCTCAAGTTAGGGAACCTGTCAAAGGTGCATGAAATTAGGAATGGTGTTTTGTTCGTTTTTTCGTTGCTGGGACAAAACACCTGACACTCAAAGTGAAGCAAGGAAAGGTTTATTTAGCTTACAGTTCTTGGTGGTTTCAGTCCATAATCATCTGGCTCCAAAGCAGAGTGGCATGGCACTGGGGCAACACTTCAAGGCAGCAGCCAGAACAAAACAGCAAAAACGCAAGCCTCTTCTCCTCCCTTACATTGTACACAGGCCACCCCCCCACCTTCAGGGTGGGTATAACACTCACAAAATGTCCTTGCCCTCCTTTGCATGAATGAGGATATGTACAAAGTAAGAACCCTGGCTCCCTGCTGAGTCTCTCAGTTAAACCTCTAAACTTCTCAAGTTGACATAATATATTAACCATAAGAAATGGTGAAGCAAGAAAAGGACATTAGTTTGACAATTAGCACAACATATCCAGTCCTATCATTCTAATGAAACTACCCTTAAAGGTCATCCATAACCTCCATATTGCCAAATCCAGTGGACCTAACTTGGTCCACGCTTTGCTTGATTAGCAGCATCGGTTTGCCTTGTCCTTACAATACTCTCTCCTGATAGCTTTTCTGATATCACACACTCCTGGTTTTTCTCTTACTTAGGTAACCTTTGCTTCTAAGTGTTCTTTGCATGCTTGTCTTCCTTTGTCTGACTTCTGAATCACAAACACTTCAGTCTACATTTTCTTTTTTCATAACTCCCTTCATATGCATTGTCTTCATATGCATCTAGTCAGATGGCTTTAATTACTATGTATACTTCTCTAATGAGTCAATATCTTTACTATTTTCCTATCTTATTGTACTACCACCACATTGCCTTCCTTGCTGATACTTAAGCAATAATTAAACATGCTACGCATACTTCAGCCCCAGTTCCCTTGAATTTACGGTTCTCTTTGTCTGTGACACTTCTACTAGCCGAGATAGACACAGCTAATACCTTCATTTCCTTTATCTCTTTGCTCAAATGTCACCTTCTCTTAGAAAGAAAAGAGGCTAACCCTGATTGTTTTATATATAAAACAATGCTCACTGCAAATGCAGACCCTTTCATTTTCCTTGCAGCCTTTTAGTCTTCTGCATACCATTAATTATTATCATTGTACATTGTGAGTTTCCTAAGGGCACATGGTAGTTACTCAATAAACACATTTTGAATGCAAAGTTTATTACTAATAAATAACTTACAGCCAAGGAGTGTAGAAGTTAGGATGATGAGCTCTGGAGTCTGACCCTGTAACTTAGTTCCCAGCTTTTTGATTTATAAGTTGCTAGAATTGGTCACTTACTCTTTCTGTGTCTGTTTCCTCTTTAATAAGGAGAATAATAGTAATAGTACTCCATAAGTAGTTTTGAGGGGTAAATGATTTAACTGATGAAAAGCTATTACTTAGGATAGTAACTTATATGGAGTAAAGTGTTCAGTAATTCTTAGATGTTTTTATTTTCATTGTTACACTATCTAGCCACCTACTCGATGTACTGAGGTTTCATATTGGTATTTCAGTATATCCCAGATGGTTAGTAGATCCAAAATAGAGCCCTGGATTCTCTAATCTTCACTGTCTCAGTAAGTAGCACCACTTGCTGCTTACAAAATTGGATCATCTCTGATTTATCTCTTTCCCTCCCCCACCACACCCAATCCACTAGCAAGTTCGTGAAGATTATACCTTCAGTATATACATGTTTCTGCAAATCTGTTGCCATCACCCTGACCTATTACACAATGACGCAGCCTTTAGACTCTACTACACACCTTTAAATTAGTCTTGTTTTTTCAACTTGCTCCCTTCCTAGTCATAGTTACACAGAAGACATAGTCCTTTTTCAAGATGTCCCTGATCACAACATTCTATGACTTTCTATTGCCCAGATTGTAAAATCCAAATTCTATACCATGGTCTAGTAAGGCCTACATGATTCCAACTCTATTTACCTCTCTCTCGCCATTGTTCACACTTTCATTTTTGTATACGATATTTAAACCAGACTAACCGCTGTTTTTCTTTCTTGAAAGTGTTTTCTAGGGACTAGAGATTTAGCTAGGCAGCATAAGCACCTGCCTGGCAAGCATGAGGTCATGAGTTCAATCCCTAGTACCAAAAAAAAAAGAAAGTGTTTTCTAGCTTTTACCAACTCAGAACTTCTGCACTGATTATTCCTGCTAACTGGAATATTCTTTCCTCAGGTCTTTGACTCTGATTTCGTTCTCTAGATCTGAGCTCAAGTGTCATCTGTCAGGGAAACATTACACAATTCCCTTCTCACAATTTGGAGATTGTATGTATATAGTTATAATATTTTGACTGAAATAGTTTGAATTGTTTAGTGAAATTGAGTTGTCTAATGAAACAATTTATTCTAACCAGTGACTCACAAGCCTTATCTATTTTCTCTGTATAACTTTTTCTTTTAATAAACTATTAAATTGAGCCCCATTATATAAAAATAAAATCTACTGTTGTGCTCACATTGGGATAGGGTGATGAATGAGGAACCACAATCCCATTTTCTTAACTGTTTCTCACTTTCCTACAGTAATAATGACTCTTAAAAGCCCAATTTAAAAAATCCAAAGTCTACGTGAACTGTGCATAAATTAGGCATTTGTTGAAGTAGAAAGTTGACCATGACTTTACTGCATAACACAAAATATCTAATAAATCTAATGAAATATCTATAATAAGGTATTTTTATTGTATTTTCTTATAATTTTGTTCTTGAGCATTTGTTCTAATATTTGTTTCCCACCAAGGTCAGTAAATATCTTTGGGCTTCTAACACCTGGCACCTAGCCTTGTATGACACAAAGGACTCAGTATGCTTTTACTAAATTAAATTCATCAGTAATTCATTCAAGCATGAGATCCGTATGGCTTGTCTGCTGAGTACTAGGAAATGCAAGTTGATATCCTATGCTGTGAGTGTTTTAATAGTCAGAAAAATTCTTGAAGACAAGTATTATCTCTATTTTTACTTATAAAGGAAACATAGTATATAAAGGTGAATTAATTAGCACTTTGTTTAATGAGAATAATATGATTAGAAATATGGTCTCTTTTTCTTTTACATTATGAAAAATCCAAAACATAATTCCTTGTTTGCTACAAAAGAATCTTGAAAGAATCATGCTAACTTAGGAAGTCAAAATTTCAAATCCACAACTCACTGTAAAGGATATAGAGAATGTTAACAGATAAGTCTGATATTGAACTTCTTCAAAAGATTCTTTATATCAGACTTTCAAAGTATGGGTTGTGTATAATTAATAAATTAACACTAAAGTTTATTTCACTTAATCTTATAAAATGGTAGAACTTGAAAGAGAACCCCTTTCCACCATCCTCATTCCACAAGTGTTGTTAGTATTAGAAAGTGCTCTCATTTAAGAATCAGGAAGTTCCAGTCCTTTGAAGTTGGTATTGCTTGTTTTTGTACCACTGATTAATGGCACTGTCAAGAGGAGACTTTACTAAGACATATCCAGAAAGAAGTACACTGTGGGAGATTTATAAAATTGAAGGGATCCACTGTACTTTGTAGGGTTGTGCCTAGAATCTCTTCATCTAGCAAGAGTAAAGTGTGAAAAGCAAATTTATGCTTCTGTAAGAAAATAATCTATTAGATGTTTAAGCACTGAGAAAAATCTTAAAATGCTGATAGTTAAAAAACAGGAATATAATGTGGAAAACTATTCTGATAAAAGACTACATTATTAATATAGGAAGAGAGATTCACTAAACTTTTTCTACATATGATTTAAAATCGCATTTGGAAAACTGCATCAAGATTTATTAGAGTAACATTGGAAAGAGAAGCAGAGAATAATAATAGAAAGTAGCAATTCAAAGCATTGAGAATTTTGAGGGAAAATATTATAATTTAATTCTCTCACTTTTTCAACAGTTGAAATTGAGTGCCATCTACAACTAGATTGTCTATATCAATCATCTATGAAAGTTTACTTTCTAATGAAATTAAAATGTGCTTCACGTGGTCTCTAAGAAAACTAGTGTAAGAATTATTACCTATATTGGGAATCATAGCACAATTATACTTGATTGTTATGAATCCCAGAAATAGTAGAATGTGGTTAATCTTTTCTCTTTTAATAGTAAAAATGAAATATTAAAATAAATGTACATTAAATAATCCATGATTTGCAGTGAATTTAAAAATAAAGTTAAGATAAAAACTATAAAGAAAGAAGCATAAAGGAAAAAAATGATGGCAAAGGGAGACTTACGGAGCTCAAAGTTTGTTGAGGAGAAAAGGTAAGTGGGCACAGACTGCAGGTTCAAGGTTTAAAATCTAGATGATGGTGAAGCATTACTTTTAATGGAACTGGGAGACTAATGTTGATTTGGTAAGCAAGGTAACGGGTTCAGTTTAGACCTAGTATTTCTGGTGTTTTACTTATTTTTCTTATTGCTGGAACAAAATATCTAATGCCCAATGTTAAGGAAGGAAAGGTTTATTTAGCTCACAGTTTGTAGAGGTTTCAGTCCATAATCAGCTGACTCCAAAGCAGGATGGCATGGCACAGGGGCAACATTTCATGATGGCAGAAGACAGAAAAATCAATAGCAAGAGCAGAAAGGGGAAGCAGGCCTCTTTTCCTCTCTTATATTGTTATGGTGGTGGTGTAGCACTCATCCATCTCTGCGTCCTACTCTTGCACAGGCTCAGGATGTTTACAGAGTAAGGGCCCTGGCCCTCTAAGTCATTTAGTTAAGCTCCTAAGCGTCTCAAGTTGATAAAATGAATCAGTCATTATAACATCCTAGAGTGTAAGCCACCCTAGGTCATGTCCTCTAGACCTTAGGATGTAGAACTTCTAAGTTACTTAGTTAAGCTTTTAAACCTCTCAAGTTGACACAATGAATCTACCATAACATCTGGTCTGCAAAAGTGAGGTATCCAAGGGGGAATATCCAATTAAAGTATGAGATTTCATAGCAGATGAATTAAAGATAAGAGAATCACACACACAAAAAAATAAGAAATGCTGTGTGCCAAGGACTGAGGAAAGAATTTTAAGAGAAACCTTATTTTGGAATGGGGCCAGAGAGTACTATAAAAATAGACCATGAAGACATTTTAATACTATAGACAAAAGTTGACAGTATAAAAGTCTTGAGAATCAATTAGAAGAATTTGGTGTTGCATAGTCAAGAGGGCGTTTCACAGAGGAACTGGTGAAGCATGAAGCAAAACTTCAGAAATGTAAAAATTAAGATGGGAAGGCATTAAGTCATATTTGGAGCCAGTGGGACCTGCCTCAACATTTACTAGCTAAATGAATTACAGGTTTGGATTACTTACTTGAAAAATGATAACACTATCTACTTCTGGAGATTATTGTTAGAATTGGAGGTAGTATAAAGTATCTACATATAATTGACATAATAAAAGGTAGCCAATATATTTTTGACCTATAGAAAAGTTTTCAGGACCCAATTATTTGAAGAGAAATAACAATAATCTCACAAGGACGGCATTGCTATAGACGTTTCTTTGATCCTTCTGACCAAGACAGTCATGCTTCTCTTCAAATGCCCACCATGAGCCCATGAACTCATAAACACTGGGAAGCCATGTTTCTCAGAGGAGCTAACCTCTCACGCCTAACAGACTTGACTTAGTTCTCATTTAAGTCAGTGATCCCCAAATTTCTTGGTTCCCTGTGCCCTTAATACCTACATAATTTTTTCAGGATATCTCTGAACCACAAGAAATGCAGAACAATTTCAACAATGATTTCTGAAACCTGGGCTTAGATTGTATATGACCATTCTTACTACCTTGACCTCATTATCATGTAATACTTGATTTTTTATTTAATCACAGAAACTTCTGAAAATTCAGCATCTCAACAGTGTGACATGATTGAAAGGAATGCAGTGGAATCTGACATTGAAATTGTGAATTTCTTGGTGCTAACAGTTTCTTTAGTGTTGTAGCACTCTAATGAGTTTACTGCGACACCCAAGAATGCCTTCTTGCACAAGTTTGGAAAACTACATTTTGGCAATGACTGACTTGTTCAGGAGTAGATATGTGGTCTAATTTTAGCAATTAGGGCAGGCAGAGGGTTATAAAATACAGATTTTATTATTATTTAGGTGTGGGAAAGCTAATAAATCAAAGTTCACCATTGAAAAAGTATTGGAACATAGTGAGAAGGAAAGGGAAAGGGGACAAAAAAAGGAATTAAGATGTGTTATGTACATGTACCAACCCAACCCCACACAGGATTGTAAACAATATGTAGTACAAAACTGTACTAATAAAAAAAGAAGAAAGCATGTGCCTGATGGGGTCATGTGGAGAAGGACCAGTGTTTGTCAAGAGGTGGAGGGAACAAAGGGAGAATGCTTCCAAGGGAAGAAAGAAAAGGACAAGGCAGAGTGACTAAATTTAAGATAGACTGGTTTGGATGATTTCAATAGACTCCAGGAAATAGAAACTGACTGTGGCTAGTTGCCTAATACCTGGCCCTTGGATGACAAGGGCAAATGGATTGAGGTCTAGAGGTGTTGTAGGTTTGTGAGGTGGATTGGCTGGTTTACATGTCAAAGGCACACTAGCCAGAGAATCCTTTACTATCTTTAGGAGTTGGCAGCCTCGGGAGATGCAGTGTATCTCAAGGTAAGCAAGGCCCTTAAGTGTCAAAGCATCAGAAACACATAATGATAGGCATCTAAAAGCTTTTCCTGGGAAATAAAATTGCTGTGAAAGATGCTCCTCTGCCTCCCTCTCCCTTTAGAGATGTGAGGTTTGAAACTGATGCCACAATCTCGCTACAACCCTGAGGGAGAAACTGAGACAAGAGAAGTGTGCAGTCATAACAGAACTGCAAGCCCACATGGAAAGTCATTAAATTTATGATGAACATTTTGTATCTTTGGGCTTTCAGTGTGTGAACCATATATTATCTCATTGTTTAAATCAGTTTATCGCAGTTTGCTTGATATTGTTGTTTTTAGATTTCCTATTATTTTCAGCCATGCTATTGTAATGTTTACAAAATGACAGTGTGAAAAACCCACAGGATCCATTTGGAAGAAATTAATTTTCTATAGAATAGAGAAACTTTTGTAAGTCTGTGTTTGGTGATTGGCAGATGTGTTCAGGAGGCTTGCTAAAGTTTGTCTTTATAGAATGAATGGTGAATGTAAGGCTCTTCATTGCATTGATATTCAATAGATGACTCAGTTTGCTGAAATAAAAGTGATTTTTTTCAAATATCATGAAATATATAATCACTGTTGGATAGATAGTCATGTAGCATTGCTATAATAATTTTCCTTTTTTAGTATTTCATTCCAGAGTAATGGAAATTCATGTGGAGATTTTAAAAAATAGCTCATAGGTTTTTAGTGTAGGAAAACCCTATTATTTTCTTGTAAAGAAGCTGAATCACAGCCATCTGTTCTGTGTATACTGTGTACATGGAGGACATCACAGTACTGGCCCACGCAGATGCAACAATGACAATAATGGTTCTATTAACACATATAGGTGTTTGTGTTTACATATCCATATATTGCATTGGTATGAATTTGTAATATATGAACATGAAGTACTTATTTTAGCACAGAGTACTTCATATATCAAATAGAATCCTGATTTTATAAATATGAGAGATTTGATTTCTCAACAATTAATTTATGTATTTGTTATGGTTTATGTCAAGATGTGCTTCTCAGGCTGGGCATAGTGGTGAACACCTGCAATCCCAGCACTTGGGAGCCTGAGGCAGAAGGATTACTTTGAGTTTGAGGCCAACCTGAGGGCTACGAAATGAGTTCAAGGCCAGCCTGAACTGCATACTGAGACCCTGTCTCAAAAAAAA
>RJWT010052213.1:0-10592 GCA_004365215.1 Cuniculus paca
GATCCGCCTGTCTCAGCCTCCTGAGTGCTGGGATTACAGGCGTGAGCCACCACGCCCGGCCATCCCACTTTCTAGGATATCTGATTCCTAGGTTTTGCTGAGATTCTTTAAAAATTCTAGAACTAAATGGCCAAGTTTTTCTTTGCAGAATGCCTCCTCTTTTTCAGGAATCCCCATTAGTCATTAGTATTTCCTACTTCCAGTCACTTTGATATTGCTATTTAGATCTATCTGACTGGGCAAACTGTAAGGTTCAACACGCCACCGTTTCCTCTTCTTGTCATCTCACCTGTCCTGAGATTTGTGTTGGAGTTCATTTATTTATTTATTTTTTGATTGGTATGTTTTTCTCAGATGACAGCACAGGTGGTTTATATTTCCTGTGAACTCTTTGTGTTTTCATAAATATTCTCTAAGTTGGAAAGGTGAGTGACATGTGGCTGGAATACCTGGCGGTCTGCAGACGGTTTCTCATTGTTCCCTGTCTACCAGTTTTGTAGATGGCAGGATGCTTGAAGTCTGTTTACGTTTCCTTTGTAAATTACCTGCTTCCTCTGTTGGAAGTCTGTGAGAGTATCTTCTTATCCTTGGAACTTGGGTGCAAGTCTCAGCATGTGTCCTTTCCCCAAGGCTCCTACACAGTGCTTAGTTTCATTTGCTGACTCAGTTCTTTCTTTAAGCCAGAGAAATTTTCTACTTACATTGTTTAATTCTCATCTATTCTTTATTTGTTCCTTTTTTTTTTCCTTTCTGGGATTACTGTGATTCACAAATCAGATCTCTATTTTCTATTATCCACATATCTTTTGCCCCTGATATTTATTTCTTTGTATTTTTGTTCTTATGATTTTTTTAATGCCTGAGCTCTGAGCCACTAATTTAGTTCTCTAAAGCAGCACAGTTTTCCTCAACTCATCTGCCAAGCTTTCTAGTTTGAGAATCAGAACTTTTAGTCACAGAAAGGCTTTTTTATATTGTGTTTAAATATCACTAAGTGCAGTTATTATTTTTCGCTTGAGTTACCCTCTGTCTCTTCTAGCTGCTGTGTTTCATCAAAGTCTTCCACTTCTAAGTGTTTTGCTTGTTCATCTCTTCAACTTCTGGTTCCTCTGTGGAAGGTTTTGTCTTTATCTACTCGGTAAGACTTTGGACCAGCCTTCGGTGACCTGGAGGTGTACTCAGCAAAGTGGTATCAGTGTTTTCAGATCTTGTACCTTGTAGGAATGACATCAATGCTCAGGAGTCAGTTCCCCAATGCATCAGAAAGAACTCCCTAAACTGTATTAGCTTTTGACTAAAGACTTAGGATGCCTGTTTAGCTTCCTTGCCCTTCCTCTGGGCCACAGAGACAGGATGTGCTCAATAATATTCATGGCAGGTAGACCTTTCTGCCTCTCAGGGATTCATCTATTCTAGGCTAAGCTGTCCCCAGGATTTGTGGGCATTCGGTCATACCCTTGTGTCTGTTATTTGCTACTGTTCTTCAGGCCCTACCTTCATCCTGCAACAAATTTCTTCTTCCAGCCCTGTTGAACTCAGATCTCTCATATGCTTCATACCTCAACTGTGTGCTGGTTCAATCAGCTGCCAGACAGCAGAGCGATTTGCAGTTAGTTTGGAGTTGAGAGAAACAATTCCAATTGTCATTAGGGCCATCATTGTCCAGAATTGCTTCACTGATGTAAAAAAATTTGACAGAGAATTTTCAGAAACTTCTGAAAAAATGCTCTTAAGATATAAGTTTCTTTGTAAAGCAATTATGGGCTGGTAGGAGATTGAGAAAGTAGAACCTTTGCATTTATTTTGGATCTTGCCATGTTGCAAGAGGGATTTTGGCTTTAGTTTTGAAAGAATTTTCATTAGGAAGTATTTCTACATTTTTTTAGTAGATGTATATGCTAATACCACTGCATAGGTCTAATGTATCTAGACTAGGATAATGTCTTTAATGGGATCTTTTGGGGACTTGTAGGTTTAATCTATCCCAAAATAAGAGTTCTAGAAGTTGTGGTTATGAGATGCTATAACCAGAGAAAGAAGGATTTGGTGAAACTTGAAGATCAAGTGGAAAACTTTTTTTTATTTTACTGGTTATGTATTATGCTATAATTTTTATCATTATTTGGGATATATTTCTTACATTATAAAAGCTTTCTGTTTAACAGTCTACCATGTTGCACTGACAGCAGTGCTGTTGTCATTTGTTTTGTTTCTTGCATTTGTTTTTTTTTTTAATTTTTTTTATTTTAAAGAGAATAAAACAAAGCAAAACAGAACAGAACAGAACAAAGCAAATCAGAATAGAACAATGTAGGCAACACAGGACTTCAAAACAAGACAACAGGAAATCAACAGTGGCTACTGTAATGTCTCTTGTTTTCTTCGAACTCCTATAATGCTTTAATTCTTTCATTTAATTGGTTTTATTCTGTTTTGTTTTGTTTGATTTTATTATGTGTGATGGTATGAATAGCTATTTTGAAGAAAACAAGTGGAAAACTTTTGAAATTATAAGGAGAAAGTTCAGAGTAAAATCAGAGACAGAATGAATGGTGTTATGGGACACTGGAGGTGATATTGGAAATTAGTTTTCAAGATGTTTTCAGACGTCCTTTCAAGCGAGAAGACCTGGAGCACAACCTAAGCCACAGATGTCGACCTTTTTCTTCAAAGGCCATGACCTGTAACAATGATTAGCTCAGGAGGAATTCTAGAGATCTTCACCCTTTTCAAAACTGAAACACCTCCTCCATACTCGCATTGTGCCTGCTGATGTCCCATCCATCTGGAATCTTCTCCCAATACTTTGTGCGAACAGCATTTTTCACAATGAGAAGCTAAGGGGTTTGTTTAAGGTCATATGTCAGCAAATGCTCATGGAACTTATGAACTGATCAGAAGGATCAACACAGATGTGGCCATGTTGTTAGAAAGTGTAGGGTTTTTCTAGGTTTTGCCCACACAGTGCATAGATTGAGAAAGCAGCAGCAGTATTTTTGCTCTCTTGTGGCCTGGCGTTGGGTGTTTTGCTTTCTGGGAGGGACATTTCAGAGGATGCTGCTGCCTGGACAGGAGCGAGAAGGCAGGAGTGTGATCCCTGACACCCCGATTCCAGTGCAGTCTTCGGGACTGAGATGGGAGCTCAGCACCCACACAGTGGAGGGTCCTCTGTGGAACAAGGAAGGAAACAATGAAAACAACAAATCTACAGAGCTGTTGGGGTAGAAGTCACCTTGGCCCACACTGGAGGCCATGGCCCTCTGTGGGACTGTCTTGTTGGTGATAGGGCACCTGATGGCCTTTTAAAAAAAAGGTGAATAAAATATGAGAAAGATGCAAAATAGTTATAGTAAATAGAGGAAAAGATCAAATTGAAATTCATCGTGCACAGGAAAAAATGACTGATATCAGATAAGGACCGTTAGCTGAAAACAAAATTTTAAAAAGTTTCTGTTTATTTGCATCATCTCATGTCATTTTTTAGAAAGCAAAAAGCTCTTGCAATGCATTGTAAACTGTTGCAATGATGAAGCTGGGAGCCCTGTAGGGGTCAGTTTAAGATGGAACTTCTGTGTAGTTTGAGGTTGTTGTAGTTTATTTTTGATTTGATGGGTTACTGTTGGAAGTTGTGAGTAAAAGCCACATGGGGGCTTATGAGAAAGGTGTTACCCAGTCAAACCAGTGCAGAGAACTAGCAGTTATTCCTTTCTGCCCTTGCCTTCTGGCTTCCTTGCTGTTGATAATGATTAAATTAAATTTCACAAATGTTTAGTGAATTTCTACATTGTTTCCAGTGCTGTGCAAGCGTGAGGGGGATAAAGTGTAAGTTATGCCCTTTGTCCTAGAGACTTGTGTATTCATGGAGGTTAGGCATTCTGGGAAGTCCCTGTCCTGGGTATCCTTCAAGATTACTAATTCAGAATCCATGAGTCTTCATTGTTGATCTGTGCTGGCTTGTGCCCTGTCTTCTTGAAGAGCTCCAAATAGTGACATTCCCCATCAACATCTTTGCTGGACCCTGTGGCTTTGGAGTGGAAGCCGGTAGCAGTTTTGTGTCCTCTGCCTGATCCAGCTGGCTATGTTGAATACTCAAGTTCTAAACCCTCTGACTGTACTGGAGCTCACACAGTAGGGAGAGTTTGTCTAACTCTGTCTTGCAAATGAGCATAGGGATAGGAGAAGACCAAAAAGTACTTGATCCTCAGGCCATTGGGGTTAAAGTTCAAGTTCCCTTATTTTTTCTTAATGCATTCAAGTCAGCCTAAGTCAGATCTCTGTAAATCTGACCTTTCAGAATTCTTGTTTTGCATGAATCAAATGTCTATATGAGAAAGATCTAATGTCTATATGATAAAAGTCTTACAGAGTTAGTTTCTCCTGATCAAAGAAAAAGACCAATCATCTTGACATTAATTCCCCCAAATTTTAGAACAGATGGTTTTCTGAGCATTAGGAAAAAAAACAAGATACTTACCACAGGGCTGGCACAGCTCTCTTGACAAGCACACATGCCTTGTGAACCTCAGTTCCTCTCTCCTGTGGGTGTTGCACTGGGGGGTCAGGGGAAGGATGTAGCAAGGGGTAGGCAGCATCTCCCCCTCCTTTCCTAAACAATTCAGTTGCCCACTCTGCCAGGATCTGTCCACAGTTTTCATCCGAGGCAGTAACATACTTGGTATTTCCCTTTGTGTTTTGGTTTCAGTTGTTGGAGCTTACCGTCTGGGTAAGAAAGATTATTCTTTCTTTCTATGATTTTTAAACCCATGGGCTGTGTAATTTCCAAGATGCTTATTATTCAGGAGACGTTTTCCTTGGAATCATGCTTTATCTATAGATAGGTCTTGGTTAACCAGCAAATAAAGAATAGAGTGCCTAGACATGGGGCTGGGAGAAATCTGTTCTCTGCATTTAGAGAGACTACAGGGACTTAGGAGGTAAGAAAGGGAGAAGCAAGGAGCTGGTGTGGCTATTTGGGGAACCTGGAATATTGTTTCCAAAAAAAGGCAATGCAGAAGTTAAACTGGTTTTTGAAAGATGGGGCTCAAAGACAAGGAAAAAATGGATTTGTTTTTAATGATTTCAAGTAGAATTGAGGCTGTTCCTGCGATTGTTGGAAATAAAATTGGTTAGAAAATGATGTCAGCAGAGAGTGGGGACTGTGAACCAGGAAAATAAATGAGCTCTGAAATCACCTTCTATTTTATAAATATTGTTTCTGGAGCTGAGAAAATTGAGATAGATTATTCCTTTTTCTCTCTCCCAAGCCATGGGTAGAAGAAACCCTGAGTATCCCATTTGGATCTTGTGAGGAACATCTCATCTTGTCCTGGCGCGCTAAGTAGCTTTGTCTGCATTTAGACACACTCCATTTCTCTTTCAAGGACCACTATCAGCAGTAGCCAATTACAAACACACCTCATAACACATTATTGAGACACACTGCACGCAAATAAGCTGGAGAGATGTTTAATGGTTGTACACATCATGTCCATTACAATCTGTCCTCACTACCATAGGATGGAGGGGCCAGTTCCGGGGTGAGTGTGCATCTCTCTCTCTCTCTGTGTTTCTGTGTATTTCATTTTCACTGTGTCCTAATTAGAATAACTCCAGGCAATCCAGTTTATACTTTCAAGGAAGGAAAAAGAGCATTGTTTCACATTTTGACAGGCTCCTTTTAAGCTGGAGACTCCTGGTCTTTGATTTTTTAAAAAAGTGTCAGTGCTGTTAGCAGCTGAATTCATCTGTGAACAAGGGTTGATGTGTTTTCTGACTCAATGAGTGGCTTCCTTTTGTTATTTGTATCTCAGGGAGAGGCAGAAGGTGGGCAATTTAGAGAAATGTTACATAGGCAATCACTTTTCCAACTCTTTCATTTGCTAGTTTAGTTTTGTAGTAAGAGTTTGCCATATTTTATTTTTTCTGCCATTGCTGTTGATTTTGAAGTAAGAATTGTGTTTGTACACAGTAACAGCTGCATCACAGCCCTGGGTGATGCAGCAGCCGATTGACCAAGCACAAGGCCTTCTGTTATGGTGCAAGGGGTGTGGAATCTGGGAATGAGATAATGGCTAGGCTCAGGGGGTGAACCAGCATCCTCTTTTGTTAAGGTCGGGAGTCTGACTTTATCAGATCCACTTGCTGTTTCTGTAGATAATGCTGAAGCTAAGGATGGAGGGGTAGTTACTTTTTGAAGAGTACCTTGGCTGGCTAATGGTAGAACTTATCTAGAACCTGGCCTTTTGCTCCCTAGTCCTAGCTCTGTGCAGATGTGAACCGTGCTACATTTGCATCTGTAAAATATAAATCTCAGTAGGGAGCAGGGAGCTGCCATCAGGGATGCTGAGAGCCTGCTGGACCCTCCAGTCATGACAACCATCACAGAGCATGCAAATGATTAGCTTTTGTATAGTCCTCATTTCCCAAGGACACTATTTCCATGATGCAGAGGCTTCTAAGGAAGGCATTCGATTTCAAAGAATTATTTTATCAAAGAATTGTTTTCATCCTCATTCTTTTAGAAAAACTGAATGCCCAGTACTCCTACCACTGTTGCCTTTCTTGTTTTGTTCTTATAGTTCTGGGTCTTCCTTAAAGAGGTAGCATAGAGAAGAGAGAGTCAACCCTTGTATTTGCCTTTAATTCAGCCAGAAATATTTTTTGGTCTGATGGGAAATTGGGTTAGGCCTTGTAGAGCCTGCTCATGTAGTTGTGTAGGGGACGTGTCCAGCCTCCCAAGCTTAGAAAAACTCACTGTTCATGTTTCATTCATATGGTCCTTGGTCCTTGGCAAGTGAACTGATTTTGAAGAATTCATGGTCCCATCTGCCACTTCCACTGGTAAGGGTGTTATTTGTGACTGATGTAGTGATAGAAAAATCCTGGAACCTTGTAAATTTGACACTGGCTGTCTGCAGCCTGAAACTTCAGGGTTCACATTGGATAACAGGCAGGAGCCTGGGCTTGGTATTTCCAGAATCACGTTGCCTGTCTGAGGGAGCCTGTGTTTGCTCACAGCTAGGCAGATGATGCCAAGTAGTGGCATGTTCCTACTGCTGCTTTTGCAGCCAACAAGATGGATGAGATAGGGCAGATAGCAAATTGGTAATTTGAAGAATCTGATGTATCTTTGAGTATGTGTTGTTGGGGAGGCAGTGAGAGTCTGAGGTGTAGGGTAAGATTCTAGTCCTGAAGAATGAGCTAAGGGAGAAATAGTTTGTGAGGTTGCATGATCAGCACCAAAGACAGCACCACATGCCGGGATGTTTAGGAAACCCTAAAGGCTACGAGACTCGGCTTCCTTGTCTTTGTCTTGTTCTTCAGGAGCTAGCAAGAAGGACAGCAATTCCTTCTCCCATTCTGCTAATAGAGATACTGAGCCTTAAGGGCCAATTGAGTGAACAGGAACCATATACATATGTATTTTTTAATTTTTGAAAAGAGATTAATAAACGTCAAAAGAGAGACAGCTAGAAAGAACCTAGAATGGTGAGTTGCAATTAGAAGCATCAGTGTGTGTATATACATGTGCATATTTCTTAGCTCTTTCTGCTGAGATGTTCTGGAGGCAGTGGGTCTTCAGTAGCATTGAATACAGGCTGAACACTCAGATCTTGCTTTCTGAGCACACTAAAGTGACTAGGGAGCCTCAGAGAAATGGCTGATTTAAGGAATGTTGCTGAACTTGAAATATGTTATTATGCCACAAAGTCAGGACATGCTTGAGAAAAGATGGGGATGTGTCAAAAGTATACAAGTGCCAGTATCAAGGAGTTTCTTCTGGGCAAACAGGATAATCTGAGCATCAAGTAAAGAAGAGAATCACATTATAATCTACTGAATGAAACAGGAATTCATGAGTCTATACTGTTACAAATGAGTGAATAACTGAATGAATGGATATACAGATAAGTAGCTAAGTAAGGAAATGATTAAGTAACTGAGAGAGATGAGAAGACTTCCTTGCAGAAGAACGTCAACTGATAAATTCAAAGAGAATGATGGAAATTTGGCTGTCATAGTGGTCATTGGTACAGGCAAGAGTTGACAATGGATGCTAAATCATATGGGTGGAGATTTCATAAGGAACAGAATATTGGCACAATATTAGAACAGATTCCCACAAAATTGTAATCAAGTTCAATAGAAGCATGGTAAATTGTCAGTAGCAAAAGCTGGAAGACACCAACTTGCCTGAATGATTGAGGTTAACATCACTAGAGGTAGACATGATGCACTGAGAAGAATTCAGCATCGTTTCTATAATATTCCTGCTAAGAATGCATGGCTTGTGTTTGGCCAAGAAGAAGTATCCAATGGACACAGGCCCTATAAAATGAAAAGCCTATCCTGTTTGCAAGGACTTGAGAAGCAGAGAAAGCCTCAGGAACTGTTCCAGATGGGAGGTGCCTAATGAGACATAGCAATTAAATGGGACGTCTCTTTGTGTATAGGATTCTGGATCAGGCACAGAAAAGAGACATTGTTGGAATGGCTGGAGAAATTTAAATGGGGCTTTTGCTTCATATCTGGCTATCAGTGTTGTGCTGACTTTTTGATGAGGGTGGTGGTGTGGTGATTATATAGGAGAAAGGTCCTTGCCTTTGGAAGGCATACACTGGGGTGCTATGCCAAAAAAGATATATCTGTGTATGTCTCTTTGCAAAGACAGGAAATACAGTCGAATATCACCATCTGGAGAATTTGCGTTGAGGAGACATAATACTTCACACTTTTCTTGCGACTTTTCCTTAAGTTTGAAGTTACTTCAAAATTAATAAAAAGATGCTGAAAAAGAACAATAAATAAAAAGATAAATTTCACTGGGAACCCAGGCAGAGATGAAGTCACTTGTGAGTAGAAAGATATCACAGTGGCCCCAGTTTCTTTTGCAGCAGCAATCAGTGCTCAGAAGACAGTGAGACAGCATCTATAAGCTAAGAAAGAAAGAGAGTGTGAACCAATGATTTGTATCTATTCTAGCCATCTTTTAAGTGTAAAGATAATTTTGGACATGCAATAACTCAAGGAATATTGTTCTCCTGAGCCCTTCCTGAGCAAACTAATGAGGATGAACTTCAGCCAAGAATTGAAGATGGAGGCTAGGACTGAATGTTTTCATCTATAAAGCTAAACTCAAACAAAGACTAAGAAAAAGATGAGGATTAGAACATCAGAGAAGAATGCTAACATTCTTTGCCCTGATGATGTAGCAATGATACTACCAATAGATACTGCAAGGGGAAGGGAGAAGAAAGAGGAAGCTCATTGAGTGCCTCATTCTATCATAACAGAGTCAAAAAATGAAATTGAGAGCTAAAAGATGAAGTAATGTAAGTATAATTATATTTAGCAATAAATAGAAAACATTCAAAAAGTTAATCCATTGACTAAAATCAGGCAGCAGGAGAGAGAGAGAGAAAGAGAGTAGCATAGCCAGGCTCATACCTAGGGTCTATGTGATGTGTTGTCCTGTCTTTGCACACAGCTGCCATTGTATCAGCAGCTCTGCGAATTTTCATAACTTACTCCCAGAGACGTATGTATCTTTTTTGTCCCATGCTAATTATGTAGTTTCTCTACCTCTACAGAAGGAAAAATGAAAGGGAAGAAGAGAAAACACACCAATTTTATCTTTGCTTGTACCATAGAATCAATAACTCATGTCTCTAGATATAGGTTAAGATTATTATATAATGTGTAGCTGCGAATGTAACCACTAGAATGAAAACATAAACCTTCCAGAAGGATCACACAGGGGAAACAATCACAGAAAGACTAAAAATAATGCCCCCAAACCCTGGAAGGTATAATACAAAATGAGATCTAGAAACAAGCCCGTTTGCCATATTGCAAAGCATAAATGAGTTTAACTTACCCTTTAAAGAGATTTTCAGATTGGATCACAAATCAAAACCCAATTTTATGTTGTTTATAGAGATATCCTTAAAGGGGAGCCATACAGGAAGGTTGAAGATGAAAGGATGAGTAAAAGGATACCAGGTAAATGCTTAACAATGTCAATAAAAAATAAATATAGATGTAAAAACAGTAGTCATGAGTTTACATAAAGGATACATTTCACAATGAAAAAGAAACATAGCAGCAATATTGAAAAAACAGAAATTTCAGGAGATGAAACAGACAAAAGCACACTAGTAACAGATCACTTTAATTTACATGTCCCTGTCTCCAGATAACTGGACAAAAAAATAAAAATCAATAGAGAAGGCCTAATTAACATAAGTAATAAAGTAGATCTGATAGATAAATATCAAATCCTGCAGACTAAATGAAGAAAATACATCTTTCGAAGTCCCTTGAAGCATCCACAAATATTGACCATCTATTAGGCAACAAAGATAACCTTAATAAATCCCACCAGAGAGGGAAAAAAAATGTAGGCAATATTCTCCAGTTACAGTACAGTTAAACTAAAAATTAATACTAAACCAGAAAAATCAAAAGACCATTTGACTAAAAATCAAATCAAAACAAAAAACAAACACTTAATTCGTGGCTCTAAGAGGAAAATACAAATTAAAATTGAAGATTTTATGAAAAAAATGACCATTAATGAAAACACTATCAGA
>RJWT010052214.1:0-10602 GCA_004365215.1 Cuniculus paca
CTATGGATGGCAGCCCTTCGCCACGTCCAGGGAGCACAGGAGACTTTCTGGGCTTCGTATCTTGCAGTTGAAGCAGGAACATATCCAGTCAAAGGCTGCACAGTTTAGCTTGTGGTTCTTCCAGGAACAGACTTCACACGGGCCCAAATCAATAAAGGTTGCCAGGCTCCATGCTGAATTGAGGCCCAGTCAGCCAACCAGAACCTTCTTGGCCATGCAGCTTTGCTTAAAGTTCTGTCTCTTTTATTTTTCTTTTTGCTAAACATTCTGAAATCTACCAAGGGAAGTTCATGGCCCTCACATGTGCCTTGCTGATCTATAGCACTCACACAGGGCAGCTCGCGTTGTTGATTGGGTAGCCGTTGTGTCCCCACCAGCTGGAGTTGCCAGACAGGCTGGCACTGTGGGGGACATCACAGACTTTCCTGCATCTAATCCTGGCTTCTGACCAAGCAGTGGCCCAGTAAGTATTGCAGAACAGAGGGAAATGAAGGGAGGGAAGGTGGGAAGGAAGGGGAAGAAAAGAAAGAAAGAGAAGAAATCTCTGAAGATGTTGATTATGCTCAGTAGTTAATTATTAATTATGCTCAAAATCAAGGTTGTTGTTATTTAGAAGTCAATAGACACAGAACCTTCAAGCTATTTACAGGCAGACTTTCCAGTTTAAGTGGCACAGTTTGAATAACTTCATCCATTTCAATATAAGCTTAGAAACTCATGCTAAGCGATGATGGAATCTAGGACAAAACAAAGACGACTAGAACAAGACAGCCACTAAAGAACCGGCTGGGGCCCACCTCTCTCTGAATTATTGGGCAGGGCGTGAGGTGTGCATCCAGAGGTGAAAATGTTTTGACTCGACTTCCATAAGCCTGTGAAGTGAAGCCCATCCTTCCTGTAAGTGCTGGACGTGCGTCTGCGTGCTGAACACACCAAGTGAGTCCTGTTCGAGATGCCCGTGAGCCGTGTTGGGAGCTCACAGCTTCAAACACCTCAGGGCTGTAAAATGAAACAGCAAGTATAGTTATCTCACGACACTGAGATACTGCCTCTCACTGACCTGCCCAATTTGAACAGAAAATTAAATATGACTTAAAGTTTAGAACTCAGACTAGTGATGTACATTTTCTGTGACAACATGCCCAGGTTGACTTGGGTAGAACATGCTTTCATTATTCTAAGCCCATCCTCTTAACTGACTCACTGAACACACTACAACATCACAGGACTCTATGCGCACTATGCACACCAAGTAATGACAAAAGAATGCCTTTCGTCCTTTGCAGGATATTGTTTGTGCATTTTGATTTTTAACATAACAGTATACAGAAATGAAAGCAATGAAATAAAGGGTTAAAAATTGTATAAGTGCTAATGACTTAATTATATGTGAACCGTATATTTTCAAGGAACATTATTAAGTCTTCCATATTTAATTTTGAAACAATCAAAATAAAGTGGTGGTTTGACAACTCTTCATGTTAGAGAAGACAAATTCCTTTATACACTTCAATTAAAGCTTTAGGAATTATTATTTAAAAAAACATATATTATGGATACAGCTTATTGCCTTAATTCCGATGACACAGGTTTCCGAAGCATAATTACAATTTAGAAAAATCAATAATTCAAAAATGCGGATTTATTGTGGCTCAATCACCAAAAATTTAAACATGTTGTAATTGTTGGATTTCTTTAAAATTTATTGCACTTCCTTGGAATCTTGCTCTCTCTCTCTCTCCATCTCTATCTCTATTATATAAAACACTTTTATATTTTAAAGTTTATATCAATATTTATAGAGGGGGAGAGTAAAGTGAGTACATAGCAAGAAGATATATATTAATACTGACTGATATTTTACTACTTAACAATTACAATGTATGATGAAAATATTTAGCATTCAGAGAGTGCCCATTTAATTATTTCATCTCATGAAGTTAGCTTAGTTGGCTTAAAACTACCATTAAACTTGGATTCACACATTTATTCCTCGTAAGGTTTCTCAGAAACTTTGTAGCTTCAGAACCACCGATTGTTACTCTCAGCTATGGTGAAAATCTGGGCCACTGATGAGAAGCAGGTGGAGTCAGTGAAGACATACTGGATCAAGGATGAGTTCAGGGCAACCAGAAAATTAGTGCTTAACCCAGGACCTATGACTGGATTAGCAGCAGTAAATACACAGTTCGCTGTACTTGATTTAAATGCACTAGTGTGCCGACTGGTAAAATAAATACAGATGTTAATATAACTACTTTAACAGAATTTACTTCTTTTCAGATGCTAGTACACCTGCTCCTTCACCAACACCAGCAACAGCTTCCTCAGCAAATGTATCTGTATCAACATCAAATGCAAGCAATGGTGTTGTGGAACCTACAACTGGAACATCTCCTAATGGTAGGATCATAAAAAATATTTTATCTTTAACAAACAAAACTAATAGCACTGTGTAATTTAATATAAGAAGTAATCCAGAATCTTATATACGATTGTTACAAAGGTCTGTGGTGTCACTATTGTGAGATCCTCACGTGATTTTGGGTTTCACCATTAAGTCCGGGATCTCAGTGGGTATACGTGCCAATATTCTCGAAGATTGCTTCCTGCTTGAGAATGTTCTTATTGTGAATATTACATAAACATAGTTTATTTTTAGAGAAGAAAAAAACACCCTGCCTAAGTCATAAAAATATCTAGCTGCTCTAGCTCTCCACTTGCCCAGCAGGGCCAGCACGGCGCACTTGTAATAAGAACGGACTGATCTGTTGCTTGTTCTGTGGTGATAACAGATTTAATCTGTTGGCTTCGATAGCAATGTCATCATTTCTGTCACAGGACTGAGTGATAGCAAATCGATCCTGCATATCTATCTAGGTATTAACGCGATGGCCTTATCATCCATAACAATTTAAAATGCCATTAGAATCCTTCAAATAAAACCCAAGGGTGTGTCACTGCAAAGCAGTGTTTGGTTTATCCTGCAACAAACAGAAATGAGATAGATATGTTACTCAGGTTCCCTAATCAATGAGGGACAAAGCACACAACTGCTCATTGATTGCCTAGGGACAGAAACTTGTTAGAATGCCAAGGTCACAGAAAGTCAAGTACCCTGAATGAATTAATGACTGAAACCTTCCTCAGCTCTTGATTCTTACCTTAATTTTTATTCTGAGACAAAGCTCTGACATGCAGATCAACAAAGGCTGGTCCTCCGGGATCCACGGGGGTAGAGATGCTCCGAGAGTAACAGTGCTGTAACCAAAGCCTACTGTTTCTGCAGTGTTTGATTCTAAGATGAAAGCAAACCAATCCTCCTAGAACTTTTCTATGAAGTCAGGGGAGCCATCATATAATGAGAACAGCATGGGGTTTTTTATTCCGAGAATACCGTACAACCTGTATTTCTAGCCAAGGGAAACTCCAAAGGACACAGGTAGGGAGCCAAGGCCCACAACACCTCCAACCACTTGCTTCACACTGTAGTTTTAATTTTAATCAAACCCAAAGTCTTCTCTGAGTGACAGCCCCAGCATCCCCTCTCCTCTTTTGAGACAGGGTCTCTAAATCATTAAGCGGCATAGACGGTACTTGAACTTGCAGTTCTCCTGCATCAGCTTCCCAGAGTGCTGGGATTACAGGTGAGCACCACCACACCTGGATTTTTGCTTAAAAATAGTCCTAGCCCTGTGTGCCTAGGTTCTGAGAACAGGCATCCTGGTACTTTTACAAAGGATAGCCATGAACTGTGATCAAAAACCACGGTGTGCGTTTAAATAAAATTATTACCATCAAAGGTACATTCCCGTGATCCTCCTCAGAATTCTCCACCGCATTTTCAGCACACTCATCCCATCATTCTTGCCACTGCCGGAAGCAGTTCTGAAGTCCCTTTCCTGAGCGTCTTTAGTTGCATTGTCCTAGCACACTTGATGTCCTGAATTGATTCAAAACATTGATGGTCCACGGCCAATTTGACTATGGGAAGAGTCTGAAGTTGCGCGGTTCCAGACTCAGTGAATAAGGTGGGTGAGGACACACCGCGACGCTCTGACGAGCCTGTCTTTCCGCTGACGGCACTCGGCACCCTCTGTATTCTTAATCACACCCCCTAAAGACGTTCGTGAACTGCTTCAGCAAGCGGCGAGAACGACGGAACAAGCGTGTCTCAGACGAGGGCGGATACTTCAAGGGAAGTTAACGGGAACATGCTTTTTAACGTAATTTTTTTAATTAAACATTCACTGTAGTTTCTGATGATTTCTTGCATTTGGTGCCCCCTCTCTCCTTTCGCCTCTCTGAGTTTCCAGCAGAGTCCCAGCCATAAAACTGGCAATTTGACAATAACTTGGTGAAAGTCTATTATTAGCTTTGCCATCAGTAGTGCCCCTAACGGCTGACACAGAGAAACCGAGTCTCTTGGCCCTGGGTCCACGCCAGCGCAGTCCAAACTGAGGAGCCAGGCATCGGGGCAGGGCTGTGTGCTCATAGCACAGTGGGGTGGCCCTGGGGAGGGGGGCACAGGAGCTTGCTGTGTGGACGCTGCCTGGTCGCTGCTCTGTGGAGAGGGCACAGGCGAGCCAGTCTCCAGGTCACAGCACTGCTCTTCCTCCCAGAAAATGCAGCCAACGGGCAGCATCCAACAGGGGGCAGAGTTTGTCTGAAAATCTCATGTGCTGCACAGTGCACCTGCATGCGTGGCTTCCTAGTTTCAGACCTGCTGTGTACACTCTCCCATCTTCCGAGATAATCAGTTTGAATGACACAACAATATCAAACGGGCGTCTCCACAGCGAAGCAGCTTCTGTTTTCCTTCTTCACGGCCAACGTGGTTCCATTAGCTACAGCGAAGGTATTCACCAAAAAAATAATGTGCATAGCTTATTTTAATTTTAAGGCTTCCCAATCACATTTTCTTTGTTAGAAGTTGGTTTCATGCTGCTGTGTCTACGGAAAGCATATCAATGTCTTTCTCTTGCCAGTGGTGGAAATTCTACCATCAGAGTAGAAGTGCGGGTGAGCAGAGGATTCTCCTCACCACCCCGGAGCCCAGTGGCAGCCGCTGGACAGAGGTTTGCAGGAGGAGAGCCCGCTTTCCGAGATTTACAGCTAGGGAGAAGGACTTGGGCCTCCCAGATGGACTCAGAACTGAGCACTGTGCAGGCACCACGTCACCCTCACAGCGTGAACATCTGTGGTACAAAACCCAACCTGAAATTTTGCTCTTAAATGAGATTATTTCTGAGCATGGTTCAAAGACTTGCCAGTCAGATGTTTGAATGAGGAGCGCCATCGTGTAGGAATAAACATGTCTCAGCACCATGCTCAGTACCAAAGCTTCCGGTACCAAACAGGCATTAACTTCACCCGGGTCAGGAGAGGAGCAGGTGTTTGGGCCGAGGTCCATGGAGTGCGGGGCATGGCCAGGTGCATTTGTCTGTGTGGACGATACACAGAGAACATAGACGGATGGACTTACAACTTCATCTTGTGGGTTTTCTTGTATGACCGGTTAGAATTAAAATGGCTTGGGTACCTCCTAGTCTTTCTTCCTCAGTCTTTTGTCTTCTTATTGTCTTTCAGTTAAGTTTGGAGAGAAAGTGACTCCCCTGGGATACCTGTGCTCTTGACCCCTTGGTTTCTCCTTTTCACAGAATTTTGATGTTTAAAGTTGACGTTTCACTTTATGTTCATCCTCACAAGATACTAAATGATTATAGGTTAGATATTTTCTTGAAATACTTGCCTAAATTGAATTCAACACATCTCTCAAAGGTTATTTTAGAACATATTATAAATACTAGCTCACTAAACAATTCTACAGAATATTGTAGAATTGTAACTATTGTAATTACATTACCATCTGGTAATATTGCAATGATGTAATCTAAACATTTGTTGACTCAAAATGCTGCAGTAACCTTAAAATAAATAGCTATAGTTTCTTTTACCTTTATACTAACTTCAGCCTGTTTTTCTGCTCACCAGCTACTTGAATGTATTTATTGATTTTTTTTACACATAATATTTACAGAAATCATAGCTACCAGTCACTGTGGCATTTTTCTCACAATAGTAATATGCATTTATACGTCAGAATTTTAACATTGGTAGCAGGGAAATTTCACCATAACTTTTATGAAGAGTGCTTACTCATATTTGAAAGTAAACAGTCATAAATTAGCAATAGATCTAAAATAACTTCACTGTTCTCATCACATACACTCACACACACACATACTTACACACACACAAATCCCTACTGTATGAGGTGGTGGATATGTTAATTAGCTTGATCATGGTAGTAGTATCACAAAGAAAGCATGCAAGTGTACAACATCACATTGCAGACTTTAAATATAAATAATTTTTTGTTAACAGACTCTCACTAGGACTGGAAAAATTAAATAAGGCATTGCATGATTAATATCGAGACCCTAATTATATTTGAGGATCAGTAACATAATCACAAAAAATCACTATTCACACATAAAGTTAGGAATGCCGGAAATTAGTAACTATTTACTTCCCCAGTTTTGCATAGATCAAGGCTAATTCTGAATCCCAAAGCAAAATTCCAGATGAAGCCTGAGTTCAATGCTCCACTTCCTTACATCCCTCTCCTCTAAAAAACATGAAGTCAAGGTAGAAAGAAAAGGCTCAGGACTTTGAAAATTCAGAAATGGTGCACACCCAACCCCTTCCGTATTCATGTTCACGGTCCTCATTTCATGGGTCCTACTCTTTATGTTTTGAATTTTCAAGCGATGTATGAGACAGAGGTCAGCAGGGGACAGTGAGAAGATGATGTTAGGAGTCCCAGCCTTCTGCTGTTGGTGCCAAGAGCTCCCAGGGAGGTGCTGTCTGGGAAGAGAGGCACTGTCTCTGGCCCGAGGCGATACCTTGTTGATATGCCTACATCCTCTCACAGGAAGTTGACACCCTTGTGTGGGTGCACCGGAACCTCCCATGGACGTTAGTGCTAGGGCTTCCTTGGTTGACCATTAAAATGGGGACACGTATGACCCAGGAGAAGTCAGACAGTTCTAACGCTCAGGGCTCCCCAACCTTTTTTTTCAACAGCTGCCGGGACATCACTTTCTACTGCTAGGATACCCTGAGCCCTCACATGCAACCAGCACGGGGCAGGCAGCCGAAGGAGCTGACTTTTCTGCATGGACGTCGCTCTGCACCTGCACTGCTCTGACCTTCTTGTTGTCCCTTGGTTTCCTCCAGCCAGCTCACCTCTGAGACTCCCATATGACCTGGGACTTCAAAGATTAGACTAACTGCATGGAGATAGTTCATCCCTAATAAGGCCTACATAAATATAAGAACCTAGATTTTTCAAATATCACAGTGAATAGGGGATTGAACCCTCATTATAAGCAAGCATTCTACACTCGGTGTGTGTGGTGATGTGCCTGTAGACCCAGCTACTTAGAAGACTGAGGCAGGAGGATCACAATTTAAGGCTAGCCTGAGCAATTTATTCAAAATAATAAAAAGAATTAGGGAAGGAGCTCAGTGGTAGAGCACACTGGGTCGTTCCCTAAATCCCCAATATTCTGAAAAAATAGATTATTCAAGGTGTCTTGAGAGAAAAGAAACTGTTATTACATACAGAGTGTGTGTGAAACTGATGGGTTGCACTTACAAATAACATACACATAAGGTAGATCTTTGTGGACAGAAAGATCTTTCTTCTTTGTTGATCTTCACGTCCTCAGTGTCCTTTTATATAAAGTGATATTTACTAAATGCCAGGAATTATTCTTGGTACGAGATCAAAAAGATACTAAAAGCCAGACACTGCCCTTGAGGTCTAGAGTGGGAATTGGAAGAATGTCTCATGAATAAACAAATAATTACAAGTGTGCAATTTTCTTAATGACTTATGCATATTAGGAATTTTCATTACCATAGCTAAATTAACAAAATATCACACAGTTCATAACAGCAAATGATATTCCCCATTCCTGCCAGCAAGGACATTTTCTTCCACAGGGAAAAATAAAATGTTTTTGAGTGGCTGGATTTCAGAGTTTTTGCAATACTTTTCTTCATGTTTAATGAAACCCAGGTAGCAGCCTGCCAGAGAAACTTGCAACTTGGATCTATCATACAAAAATGTGTGTATGCACACAAATGAGCGTGTATATGTACGTATATGAGGCCACCAAGTGTTGAACACCTACGTTCCTCTTTGGACAAAAGGTGCTGGAAAATGGAAAAAATCAAAGATAGACAAAACGCAGTCCCCCTCCATGTCTGACTGACTTATTTGTTGCTTGACAAGCGAGCTGAGATTGTGAGCAGTAACAATGGCATCTCTTACCTAACTAGGAACCGCCAGTATTGACCCAAAGGCGCTGCTACCGGTTACTTCACCAACAGCAGGCGGAAGTGCGGGTGAGTAGGTCCATTTTGCCACTACTTAAAACATACATACTATGGGTATTTAATTCACACGCCATAATCTCACCCCTGTAACATGTGCATTTCAATAAATCTGTAAATTCTCAACATTTTGCGATTTTCCAATCCATGAGCCTGGGTTGCCTTCCTATTTATCTAAGTCTCTAATTTTTCTCAATGTCATTTATAGTTTTTAGTGTAGCTCATTTGAATTTCTTTAATTCAATGTATTCTTTATTTTTATTCAATTTTTGCTTTTGTAAATGAAATAAGTTTTTCTTAGCTTCAACTTTGAGTTGTTCATAGCTACTGACAGAAATATATCACTTCGTGGAACTCATTTACTGGTTGTATTGTGTGTGCCTGTGTGTATGTGTGTGTGTGTGTGCACGCGCATGTGCAAGTGTTTCATAAGATTTCTCATATGCAGTATGATGTCCTCTGCAAAGAGAGGTAGTTTTCTTTCCTTTCAACGAACACCCTTTCATTTTATTGCCTGATGTTTCTGGTGTCATGCTGGACAGAAGGAGAGCAAGGATCCTCCTTGCCTTCTTCCTAACTAAGGGAAAGCTCTGAGCACTTCCCCATTATGAAGGGTATTTTTTTTAGATGTCTCTCACTAGGATGAGCAAATTCTTTCTATTACTACTCCGTTGAGTGTTTTTATCCTGGAAGGGTATTGAAGTTTTTAATGTCTTTTCTCATCATATTGAGGTTACAATGTGATTTTTATCCTTTGTTTTATTAGTAAGGCATGTAACAATTTTTACATGTCAAGACAACTTTACATATCTGGAATAAATTCAACTTGGTCATGGAGTATGCATAGTCATTTTGATGGTGCTAGTTTTTCTGTGGTGCCAGATTTGATTTGAATTGCTTTGTCAAGGGTTTTTGTGTTTATATTTGTAAGGCGTAAAGCATCCTACTCTTCTTTTCTTGTGATATCTGTCTGGTTTTGGTATCAGGGTTTTCCTAGCCTCCTAAAATTAGCTGGAAAGTGTTCTCTGCTCTAACAATTTTTGGAGGAATCTTTGTGGACAAGAAAGGTCACTATTTTAGGAAACTTCCTTTTAAATTAGGCCACCATTGTCTAATTTCTTTAACCAGAGGAAATAATTTGACATAAAATCTTAGGAAGCTGCCCTAAATGCCAATATTTCACAGAGCTGAACTCAGTGTGAGCAGGGTGAGGTGCTGGTCTGGGAGGCAGGCGGCCTGAGATCTGTTCCTCTCTGTTCCCCCTGAAGGTTCCCCACATGCCTGAGAGAAACAGGGCGTCAGGAATACACTTTTAAATGACTCAGATAAAGTGTGGTTATTTAAATTCTATTCACAGTAACACAAACATTTCACATGCATTCTACTACCAGAAAGCAAACAAAGCACTTTTGATCACCCCACCTAGCCTGGCAGGAACCTCACTATTAATTGTTATAAACTGCAGCTTTGAAAAGGGGGGGCAGCTGAGAGGTTCTAGAAGCATCTAAGGTCCTGATAAGCACCGTTACTAATGATTCAATGGTATATGTGGCTTTATGGGTAAGTTGGATCCACATACCTGGGAAAATAAAGAAGAAATCCTACCAAAATTTACCCTAAATCCAAGAAACACCACTACAATAGACTTTAGGGAAGAGGAAAGTTAGCATCTACATGGAAATGAAACTTACAGGAAGAACAGAGGAATTTTTTTATTAGTATGTTTGCAGTAGCTGCAGAGAAATTTTTTAAAATCCCAAATTATGGGTCCTTCTGAGCCACTGAATTATCTCATTTCATTAGATTTCTGTAGTTTCTAAACAAAGGACTGGTCTAAATGTAAGTATGATTTTATTCCTGGCCTGGGGTTATTCTCAAGTTTCTGTAAACACTGACCTTGGTAAGCGGGGTTGGAAAGTGGATAGGTCTCTCTCCCAATTCACCACATTTAGTAGCTTCTCCCTAGGATGTCAGCAGCTCCTGGGGGAGGATGTAGCTTCACAGGCCTTCACAAAAGGCCTCCTATGCCTACCTCACCCACCATTTAAATGACATGGGAATTAAAAAGGAAACACACAACTCATACAAATAAAGCTCTCGCCCTTTTTAATCTCCTACCAGAAGTTCAAGTCTTCCTCACCTGCCATTTTCACAACTCTCTTCGGTTCCCTACAGAGGCTGAGGGACTCCACCTAG
>RJWT010052215.1:0-10588 GCA_004365215.1 Cuniculus paca
AGTTCATTATCGATTTCCATAACTCAAAACTGATGGTCTTTCCTTAAGTCTCATATTATTTCATCTGTCATCAGTGTTGGGCACAATCACCTTTTCATCCTTCAAGTTCTTCTCTTAGACTTCCAAGATGCCACAGATTCCTGATTTTCCTCTTCACTGTCCGCCTCACCCATGTCTTTTTTGTTGTTGATTACCTGTGCTATGTCTTTTTCTTCTTTCCTCCAAGGATTCAATCCTTTAGTTTCCTCTCATTTGTATCTCTCCTTCAGCCTAGTGATCCAGTTTACCTCTATGACTTAAAATACTTACGTAACATTCCCTTTCTTGAGCACCTGGTTTGATATCTGATTGTCCACTTGACATCCGCACTGATGTCTAATAGCCATCTCACACTTCTCATAAACGAAACAGTCTCCATTTGTCCTTGTTATTCCTGTTGTGATCTATGCTTGATTCCCTTTACTCTTACAGCATGTAGTCAGTCTGTTAGCAAATCATTTAGGACTTCCTTCAAAATTTATCTAGAATCTGACAAGTTCTCATCATGTCTCTTGCTAGTACCCATCTCTTATTCCCATTGTTACAGTAGCCTCTTAAAGGATCCTTTTTTTGTTGTTGTTCTATTCATGACCTCTCCCAAGTTCTCTTCTTAATCTGAAGCATAAGGAAATTCATTACATTTCATAAATCAGTGATAGGTAGCATGGAAGAAGGATGCTAGAGTCTGTGGAAACTCTACATTTAATGTGTACGAAGGGATTTTGCAAATCTCTAAAACAAAACTGGTATCTATTATACTATCATAAGGCTATTTTTCATACTTGATGGTACCTTAGCTGTGGGATCAAAACATAATACTGCTGGGTCCTAGAGGTGACAGTGTGATTCACCCTGGCTAGCTGACCATTTGTGTTTCACAGGGACACTCTATACTTGCCTGATTCTTATTTTGTGATGCTGTAACTGAGTGCTGTAGACCAGGTAGTTTAAAAAAAATAAAAGTTTGTTCTCATGGTTTGGCAGGCTGGAAAGTCTAAGCGCACAGTCTTGGCATCTGCTGGACCTTAGCGTGGTGGAAGGCAGCACATGGCAAAACAGAGCCAACCTGCTACCTGGGGTCTTGTCCTCTTTATACAAACCTGCCAATGTCATGGTGGAGGCCCATCCTCATGCCTTATCTGACCCTCATCACCTCCCCTGCGAATCACTCCACCTGCTAATACCATTAACCTGACATGGAGATCAAGTCTCAAATCCATGAAATTTGGGGGACACCTTGAAACTATAGCTTCCCTCTTCACCTAAGCAATGCAATAGTCATATTTGAGGGCAGAAGAGCTCTTATCAGCTGTGCCTTATGAGACCTGTCTCTTTTTTCCAGCTGATGACAGTGTCAGGGAGTCCCAGCACGTCTGGAAAAATGTCTGAAGTAAGAGTATTGTTGGTCATATAGCTACAGAATAAGGTGTCAGTGTTATTCCTTCACTTAAAGGTATACTTTTTAAAACTCAAGATCTAGTATTTCTGTTTTAATTCTTTGTTACAATGGCTTCATGTGTAATAAGAAATGAAAAGGCTAGTGTTGAACTGACTGGTGTGCCCAGTTGAAAGACCACAGTTTTACCTATTTTTATAATGAGATAATTACACCCCTTTTGTTGTGCGTAAGCACCAGTGCCCTACTTACTGGCGTGCCTTTGCCAAATGTAAGATTATCATCTCTGGCTTATTTAACCCCTGTGAAACACAGGTAAATGACAAGGCACTTTCTAGGATGAGAGAGTAGGTAAAATGTGCATAAGCAGGCTTACAGACAGACTGTTTTTAAAACTCTGGATTCCTTTGCTGGCATCTGTTCACTTTGCACGTATTCACTGTGAATTTCTCCTATCATGAAATGGAATAAAATGAAAGACTGCCATATTGAAGTAATTCGAGGAGAGACAATTGGAAAGACTTAAATTTGTGTTCATGTTTTAAAGGGCTACAGACTCAAAACAGTGTATACTTTAACTCTATTGTGGTTCAGTTAATGTTTACCTAATAAGTTTAACATTTATGTTCACTTGATTATATGTTGGTTGTGGTGAACCTTAGTCCAAAAGGACTAATGCAATTAGAAACACAGATTGGGCTTGGCTACTTCTGTGAGATTCTTTATTTCCTTAATAAATAGGAGAATTATTATAGTTTGTGAATTTAAAGCCTAATAATAATGCATGTGTCAATACATAATACAAATGAAACAGCCACACACCCGGAATTGTACAAAGATACTTCACAGAAGATACTGTTTCTGTGTTACACCATGGTATCTAAGTTAGCAAAGGAAAATTTGGAAACAATTTAAAAGTAAGATGAATATTTTATAAGGTTGCACTCTACAATATCTTTATTAGCAGTTCTATACTAATTTTAGATGGAAGATTTCCCCTAGGTATTTCTGAGATGTGGGGATTGTAGAGGATTTGAAATCGCATTTTCCTTGTGATCTCTCTCACTGACTACACAGAATTATCCCCAGTTAAAGTGACTCTCATGCAGGGAGGGAGCTTATTGCTAGTGCAGTTTCTGTGCTGCCATAGTTACTTTCTTATAGACGTGTCACTTACCTGATGGGAACGACTGCCCTTTGTAGGTATCTCTGTAGTAAGGTTTCTTCAATGCCATGAATCCTGCTAGACTTGATACTGATAAAAGTATCCTCCGATCAATGGAAAGACAAAAACAAGGTCAGAAATGGAAGGTTGGAGCCTCTGCCTCCTACCCTGTTAACGCTGTCTTAAGAACAAGAAAGAGCAGATTAGCTGTGGCAGAAGGAAAATGATGCCTATTTTAGATGGATAGAGGATATACTGAGTAAAGTTTTGTTGAAGGGACTGGATATTTTGGGGTCTTGTTCCTTTGCTTGCCAGTTGTCTAAAATCTGCTAGATAAATTGAGGTATTAAAACATATGTATTTGTAAATTAGAGGGGATGATTCAGTTAATTCTTACACTTAAAGATACACAGTGTCAACAGCACAGTTACATTTTGATATTTGAAAACCTGAAACAAGAGAAGGGAAGGAGGGAGGGGAGCGGGACAGAAAGGGCAGGCATTGATGGAAGAATTTGGATCTTCTTGCAGGGTTGTTTTTGGAATCTACAAATACAACAGTGCTGATCTTTTCCATTCAAAGACAGTTTCATTTTGGGCACTGTGCTCAATTCTGTCATCTTTATTTATAGATTAAGGAGTTTAACCCATCAGATGGAGGAAGAACGGCCTTGTATTTTTATTTTTTAAAGTTGACTCCAATATAGTATCTCCTCTGGAGATACCACTTGGATTATAGAAATATTTGCAAGTATATTTTAGTTTCCTAAATATTGTAATTATATACATATTTGATGTTTTCCAGTTTTACATGTCTTTTCTGCACATTATTACTTACCATTTACTGCTATTTTTATTTCATTTTCACAGCTCTGATAATTATAGTCTTGTTGCTGTAATGATAAACACTAAAGTGCCTGAGAACTGGATTATTCCCAAGTTGATAAAGATTTAACCCTGTTTATGCTATGAGCTGAGCATTTCAATAAAACTATACTTTCAGTTATATCTAGGCCTCTGGGACTGTTTCACCTAATATGCAGCTATCAGGTCCTCAGACCTGCAAAGAGCCGTGAGTCAGAACAGAGGGAGAGATCCCTTATTCTTAGGACGGATGGGGAGAAGAAGGATCAAGGTGTAGATTCAGCAGTGCCAGGAAGTAGGAGGGCCATTGTGAGAGTCCACTGGCCTCACAACCAGAGATGGAAGGTTTGAGTTGGAGGAGGTGGTGGGACCCTTTGTGGTGTTTTTCAGACTGTTGGAGTGGCCTCTGGGTTTGGACCTCAAAAATCTGCAGGGAGTGAGGATTCTTCTGTCAGAGAAGTGGGACCAATGTCATCAATGTGGTTTTGCTTTCTGAAACATCCATTTTGTGTTTCGGGATTGTTTTAGAAGTTGATTCTGTGACTACATTGAAAAAATAAGTTCAAAGACCACTGTGTTGAATGTTACTAAATTCAATATTAGATGATAGTAGAAATGTCTTTAAAAAAAAAAGATTTTTTTGTTTGTTTTTTGAGACAGGGTCTCACTATGTAATCCAAGCTGGCTTTGAACTCACTGTAACCCAGGCTGGCCTCAAACTCTCAGCAGTCCTCTTGTCTCAGCCTCCCAGGTGCTGGAATTACTGGCATGCACCACCACACCCAGCTGGATTATGACAGAGTAATAATATAGGCTCTCCAAATGATATAAGGGAAACAGTGTAACTGTTCACCTGCTAGATGTCCTATATGCCAAGTTCGTATTTCCCCAAATCAGAGAATGAATTCTGAAGAACAACAGAAGTTATGTAGGAAATATTTATTGAGGGAAAGAGCTCTTGCCTGAGAGGGAGACAGGAGGGGACCCAGAAAGTGGCTTGCCACAGACTCCACTTACAGGAGAGGCTTTAGAGAGCAAGCCACAAGGTGGGTATAAGGTGGGACAAAACTATGATCAACCAGTGATTACAAGTATAGTCGCTTAGGTAATATTGATCCAATGGGGAAGCTAGTCATGTAGCAAGTGTACATGGAAAGAACAAGGACCTTTCCTCGAAGGGATGGGTCAGGAGGTGTTGGTTCCCCACCCAGGTGACTGATGACTGTTTAGAATGTGCATCATTATTATTTATCCTTCGGGGCGACACGTAGGTGTAGTCATTTTATCTGTATTTTGAGGCCTGGCCTCCAAGGAATGTGCCTCTAGCTGCAGTTGTAATGTGTTTTTATCATCTGTGTTTACTTCTTTGAGGGCCTAGCCTTCTCTTACTGTCTATAATATTTCCACCTAACTTAGCTGACTATCATAACAGTCGAAATGTCTTAGAGGCGGGAAACTAAGGAAGAGGAGACCGCAGAGAATACACAATTGCTAACATGGATCTCGGCTTTCCCGCCTCTTGTATCTGGTGCTGTGCTGGCTCTTAATCAAGAAGGATTAGAGACTGGTAGTGATTTACAGAGTTCCGATAGAAAAGTAGGTGAACTGTCCCTACCAAATCAAGAACAGGTTATCTTATGAAGATCATTAGATTAGTTGAATTTTAAAGGTATTTGTCAGCTGCAAAATATTGACACTCGAGTCACATGCCAGAAATGACTTGAAAGGGTGAAAAATCAAACCAGGCTTTGCCTTTTCTATAATTCTTTCTTAGTGCACTAAATTAAAGGTGAAATAGAATTGAAATCAAAATATAGAATTAAAAATGGAAATTAAAATGTTTACAATGATTACTGCTTGTTCCCCTTCATTTGATATGCTGATCGTTTAGAAGTATGCTTATGCTTTGATGTGGTATGCATTTTGTCATTTAGAATGGCTTGTAATTCTTGATTTGGTTAAATCTTGCCGAAACTGCCTTCTTAATTTCCTAATTAATGTTCAGAGAAATATTCTTTATTTTAAAAGAAACTCGTGTGGTTTCTGAATTGACTGGCACCTCTCTTGTACTGGGATCCTGATTGTTTGAGCTGAAGCTGTTTGGTAGTTCTTAATCTATTTTCATTAGCTAAGCCATGGTGAGAAAAGTCCCCATGGGAAGTACAAAATTAGCTGAGTAATTTTGCTCATTCATCTGTGTGTATATAACATGACTGTTTTCATTTCTGATGTTGCAGTAGAACAGAATCGAATCATTTTTGCTTTCTTAGTTCTGTCTCCTGTCACTCTGAAGCCTTTTTTGTACATCTGTTTTCTTCTAGGTGAGGAATTTAAAATTGGAACAGGAGCAAGAGAAAAACAAAATCTTGTCAGAAGCACTGGAGGCGCTTGCCACTGAGCATCATGAATTAGAGCAGTCTCTGGTCGAAGGATCCCCGCCTCCCGGCATCCTCAGTGAGGACGAGTTCTATGATGCGCTGTCAGGTAACTGGACTCCTCCCATCTGCGTAGGTTGCTGAGGCTTTAGAGTCCCCCACCTAAGTGACTTCTTAGAGTGGATGCCACCTGCAGGCTGCTGGAATAAGCAGAATAGTTTAGACAGTAGTTTAATCCTCCAGTTGCCTGTTTTTGGTGTCACCCTATTAAGGTGGGCATCTGGGATGAGAGTCATTGCTAAGTCCAGAACCTCTGACACTAACCAGCTGTCTGACCTGGGCTGGCTTCGAGATCTCACGGTTCTGAGTGGGGCAGTTGTACTATCTCTTTCAGGAGATTTCTGAAGGGTTCGATGTGTTCATAGGCTTAAATAGTGCTTAGAATACTGCCTGGTGCTACTCAGCACTAAAAAATGGGAGTGTGGGTGGGGAGTGGAGGACATCTTGGCGAGAAGTGCTACTATGGGGGAGTTTTAAACTTTTAAGGATTAAATTTAGAAGTTTTGAGACAGATGTGGGTGGGGGAAGGGACAGTAACACAGAAGTAGTTGGAAATCAGTGAGATTGAAAAAAATTATGGAAGGAAATTAAATGGTTATATAAGAGGTGAACATACATTATTTCTGCATTTCACGAAACAACCATGGGTACAGGAAACGTGTATGAAATCAAATTCATGATAAATGAAAAACAGGCAGCACGTTGAGAGACTGTAGAAATAAGAACTAAAGATTAGGTTAATGAGGTTAAAAAGTGACATAACAGGACAAGGAAGAGGATGTTACTTTGATGTAGACTTGCAGAGAAGAGAGTCATCACATAAGATAAACAGAATCAAATCAGAACATGTTTATCATTAAGGAGAAAATAATTTTAATAGCCAGATCTGGAAATGATTAGAGAAGGAATATGATGATGATGATGTTGTCAGTTATAGAAGAGTGACTCATACTGGGAAGGGCAAAAAAGATAGAATTTGAAAACTAGAATGAGTGATAGGGTAAAGGAAGTGTGTAACATGACTGGAGGAGGTGGGAAGTAGAGCGAGTGGGTTTAAGACTGCTGTCTTGTGCATCTACTCTGCCACTTCCACCAGTGTTGTCTCCTGGGTTCCTTCTGTGAGGGAAATCACTACAAAAATTATAGGACTAAGTGCATAGAGGTCTGAATGTAGAAAACAGAGTTTAGGTGCTTTGGCTGGTCTTCTGTATTTTTTTTTAAACTTTAAAATTTTTATAAAAGTAGATAAGGAGCCCAGTGAAATCCTGTCTTCATGCATTGTCTTAATTAATCCCGTGCTCCTCTTCAGCGATTCTTACTAATGGACAAGTTAAAGATCACAGCTCCAGGAAATGCAGGGGAGAGGAGCCGAGCCTTGAAAGGCACACCCCAGTTTTCTTACATTAGTCTAAACATAGTAGCCCTTCTCTGGCCCTCCTACTACTTCCTATTACAAACCTTTGGAATAACTTGGAACTGTGTATAAACAGCCTTGGAGTCAGATGCCCTTTATTTGAGTCCTGGCATGCTGGTGACCTAGCCACAGAATTCACTGAGATCCTAACAGCTGTCCTTGCGGAATGGCAACCTCTTCCCACCACAGTCTCTCCACCTCAGCCTCTATTCCTGCTCCCTCCCTCACTTCTCTATAAAGAGGACGTGTCCCCCTTAATTAAAGCCATTCCTCCTACATTTGTTCTAATACCTATCTCCTTGTGCCTTCCGGGACTTGCATGTAGTTGCTTTCATTTTTGCTCTCAGTGAAACATAAACTTTAAACACTTTAAATCCTAATTTAAAATTGAAATTAAACAGTGAGGATTTGGGCTGGGGATTTATGCACAAGGCCCTGAGTTCAATCCCCAGTACCACAAAAAATGAAAAAGACGATTTATTCTTTTACATTTTTAGGCATCAGAGGTCCTAAAGTCAGGGATTGTGTTCCTTTTCAAGGATCTAGCAGGGAGTCTGTTTCTGCGTTTTCTAGCTCCTAGGCACCTCCTTGCCTTCGTTGGCTCAAAGTGTATCCTCCAAATTCAAAGCCAGAGGTGTGTGTTCTGAGAGTCTCTGAGTCTGACCCTATTCCCTCCCTTTTAAAAGGACCCTGTGACTACATGGGGCTCAGCACATGATCCAGGATAATCTCCCCATCTCAAGATTCTTAATTTAATCAAATCCGCAAAGTCCCTCTTGCCATGTGTAAGGTAAAGCATTCAGGGGGTCCAGAGAAAGAACGTGGCATCTTGGCGAAGTCATTCTGACCATCGCTGCCCCAAAATCTGAATCTCCAGGCCTGACCTCGTACACTTGCTCAGCTGTCATCTTGATGGATAAGGAAGGATTTCTGGATCTATCCAGATCTTTTTCCTTTTGGAGTTGGCCTCATTTATCTGAAAGGCTCCTCTTTCATCTTTTAAAGACAGAAGCATGACATTCATGTGCCACATTCATGAGACACAGACCATGGTCTGTCCACCTACCTCCAGATTATACTTTGACTTTATTTTTTATTAATGTAAGGTAACTTTAATGGGTGCTGAGGTTGAAGGCTGTTGATAAATCAAACTTCTACCAAACCTTAGACCTTTGGAGAGGTGGTTTTCCTTTTCTGTGCATTATTTCTGCTTCAGCAAATGGATCAGAGGATTATTTGAGGCGTAAATTAATAACTATTTGTATGGTACTGAAAGCCACACCTAGCATCGGCAGCGGTGACAGGTGTGGGCTCGGTATCTGGCGCCACGGCCGCTCTGCTGGCCTCTGTGCTAATCTCTGCGCTGCCAGCCTTGCCCTGCTGAGTGCCCTCTGCGCCATCCCCAGTGGTCCGCTGTCCATGCTACATCCTCACCCCCAGGCTGCAGTCTCATCGGGGGCTTGTCATTGCCCCAGCGTAAAATCCTTCCTACCTTAGCAGGCCGCCACCAGGGCTCACGACTTGACTCGGACCCTGCTCGGCTCTTCACACCTGTTTTGTTGCTTCCCCCCCCCCCCCCCCCCCCCCTCTCCCCCCCCCCCCCCCCCCCCCCCTCGCTGCTTCTGGCCACGCTCCTCGTCCTCCGGCCCTCAGTTGTGTACCATACCAAGCAATTAAACGTGCAGTTAAGTGAGATGCAGTATGCCAACCTGCATCTCGTTCCTGAAATCAGACCTATCCTACTACTGAAAAGATGTGAAAACATTTTAAATATGCCTCTCTTAAAATACTTAAAAGGTACTTCCACTAAACATTTAATCTTCTTTTAAAAAAGTATTAATTTGTGTCATTTCTTCTAAAGCGAAGGGGAAATTTTATTTGCTTACTTGAAAGTCTCTGTGATTTCCTGTTTCCCTTTCTTGTGTCCCTTTCAGCTTTTTGGGGTAAGCAGGATCCCTGGAAATCTACTGACGCAGCGGGGAAGGTGAACCCTGCTGAGAGCCAACAGTGCGGGGTAATTTTTCTAGCCCGATGGATCTCTTGAGGGAAGTAGTTTTCCTGTATACTCAGTACCTAAAGATTTCATAAAATTCCATAGATCAGGCAGATTTCTTTCTTATAATTTGATTGAATTCCATTGTTTAAAATTATTTAAAAGAAAATTAATGAAGCATCACCTCTCCACGAGGGAGAAGGTGTGAAATGCTTATGTCAAGTAAAATTGCAAATTCAAGTGAGCACTTTCTGGAAAAGGGCTGAACTCTCATGCATACTGAAGCAAAAATCATTGAGAAGCTAAATATTAACTAGTTATGTGGAAAAACTTTTTTCTGCCAGCATACAAAACTATGAAAAAATACTTTATGAAAAAATAAAATGATTTTACATATTTCTGCTTTATCAGATTCATTTTTTTACTGTATGTTTCCCTCTTCTCTACCAAAACACCGAAATACCTTTAGATATCTCCTGTCTTGGGTAATTTTTCCTGACTCCAGGCAAAATTAGTCCCTTTCTTTCTTTTTTCCTTCAGTTAAACCTCTTTGATAGCCTTTCATTGGGTTATATGTGTCTCTTTGGAATGTGTGTGTCTTACTTTCTCGTTGCTGGGGCAAATTTCCTGACACAATTTAAAGGAGGAAAGGTTTATTTTGGCTCACAGTTTATAGAGGTTTCAGTCCATAGTTCACTGGCAGCAAGGCAGAGTGGCGTGGCAGAAGAGAAAGAGCTCATGGGAGGGCAGACTGGAAGCAAAGATCAAAGGAGAGAGGGAGATAGAGCTTTCCGGGCCACGTCCCCAGTGACCACCTCCTCCAACTTGATTTCACCACCCAGCATCACATTTAGCTGTGGACTCTTCAGTGGAAATTCACTGATGAGTATCACATCCCCATGATCCGGTCACCTGCCAAAAGCCCCATGTGTGAGCACAGGAGGCTTCAGAGAGAAACTGTAACAGGATGGGAGGAGCTATATCTATTTACATTCACAAAGTGCCTCGCAGGGGATCTTGGTTACCTCTCTGAAGGTTTGTGGAATGAGTGCAGGTTGTTGAATAAATGTCAGTGTCTGTGCTTAAAAATATATTGGTATTGGATAAAGAGCCCAAGATTACCAGTCTTGCTTGCTGAGTTTGTGCATCTGTGTCCACCACTTTGGATGGGGGGATAAGTAGCAAAGGAGGTAGAGGATTGAGATTTGGTATCAAAAGATAAAACTGTGCCCACGGAACTTGCCATCAGCTTGGAGCCTGAGACCTTCTCATAGAGAAGGATA